>JBBJLS010066250.1:0-12697 GCA_037577275.1 Bryconaethiops microstoma
CTGATTGGTTGTGATGGGTTCCTGGAACTGGATTGGTTTGAGGATCGGGAGTCACGTTCCGTTCCAGATCTTACAGCTTACTGTATAAAGTGCTTTACAGGTCACACTGGGGTGATTTAAACAAGAATTGCTTTATTACTTTGTATATTATCGGTTTACAGACTCCTCCAGTAATCATTTAAGGTGCCTCTCAAATGTTTTGGTACAGTGTTTGAGCTACTGATATAATTTTTTAGCCCTCCCATCCAATATTATGACCAGCCATCACTGGTCATGATAGTACAATAAAAATTCCCATAAAAGTCCCCCATAGCAGGTGCTGCTCTAAACTCACTACAAGAGAAACAACAATGTCACAACGTATGCTCACTTTTCAAAGTTGAAGTTGTTTGTAGTTATTGTTTAATATATTGTTATACAGTGTGTTTGGTTACTGTTTTGCGATGAATGATCAGTGTCTGCTTGCCAGACAACTCCTATCAGTGGTTACTGGTAAATTGGAATCCTGATTGGCTATTGGAATGAGTCATATATTTAGCATTATTTTTATTAATGGCTTTTGTTGTATTTCTTGTAGTTTTTTGGTGTGATTTTTTTTCTGTGCATTTAACCCATTCACCAAGTGAAGGAGTGAAGAGCCTGCGATGCAGCACACAGGGAGCAATGTATGGGGACAGTACCTTGCTCAAGGGTACATTAGTGGTGCTACTGGCAGTCCTGGGATTCAAGCCCACAATCTTCCAATTACAGGGACAACTCCCTAACCACAAGACTACAAATTACCCCACAAAAGAGTGCACACCCAAAAGCCTTTTTAACACATTAGTTGTAAGATCCAAAATGTCAATAGCACATACTGGGATGCATGTTTGTTTGTTTGATTTGTTTTCTCTTGTTTTTTCTTCTGAGACCTTTCCCTGCCCCACTGACATGTTAAATCCATCTCAGGAGTTTCAGGGCCCCATGTTTTACAAATGAGGCCCTGTTTTTTGTGATATACAGTATTATTTATTATATTTTATTACATATATAGGAATCTCACTGTAAGAAAAAGGCATCAAAAGTACAAAGTTTTTTAACACCTTTATGCTGATGGCTGGTGGAACAGAAATGGATTTCTCTGATATTCTTCTTATTAAATCCAATCAAATATTTTAATTAAAACTGAAATTGAAATGAAATTATTTTCTATTTTTTATGTAATATAAATTCTTAAAATTCAAGGTTGAACTGAGGAACCTACTAAACAGTGTGCATTTGCATTTCATGATTAGTGTGAAAAGGGGTTAATTTGTTTACAAGTCTTGAGTTGCTGCTCTTGGTCTGTGTAATGTGACTCCACCAGTCAGTGTGTAATGTTTTGTAATTAATCACATTTATATTTGTTTTAAATTCTGCATCAGCAGGTTTGAGTCTGCACTTCCGACTCTAAAACTTCAGGAATGTGAAAAACATGAAAAAGGCACTTCTTGCTCACGATTACCTGCACCGCATTATTTTCTTTTTGGACTCATTGGACATTTTATCTGGTTATTTTGCTATTTCTTGTTATTCTGACTCATAAATATGAATCTGCATTAATTTTTTCTATCACGCTGTAATTTCTGAAAAAGCACCAGAAAAATGTTATTCGGTTCAGTAAGGCCAAAATGTTCCTGAAATAAAGTAACTTTGAAGGGATCCTTATATGCTAATGCGATTGTGCTTACTAGGCTTAATCCCCTTATAATGTAATGGCTTTATAATAGCGCTGGTGTAGTTTCTCCCAAAGTCTGTTTGGTCTTAATCTCATTAATCTCATTTAAGTACTGAACTTCATGGGAACGTGTCCAACATCCAAAACTGACAGATTAGTCTCAGTTTTGCCAAAAGCCACCACTCTTATGTAAAAATGGATCTTACATTATTCTGTGAATTTTCTCATGCTGGGTAAAATTCCCATTACTTCTAGCATGCCCACACAGCTTCACTGCAGCCTGCCCTGCAATGTTATCTTTTGTTATGGGGCGTGATATTGCTTTGCTTCCTTATGTGTCTGCCACTTTGCGCTTGTCTGAAAGCACCAGCATGGTGAAATGATAAGCCCGGCACATGACAAGAGAGCCATAAGAATGTCACACTTTATAAGTGAAATCAGCTTGACAGTGGAAAATAGTGCTCATTCATGAACTACCTGCAATTTGCCTGCTTTGTTTGCGCTACAGTTTCTGATGTAAATGCATTTTTTTTGCAGCCAAAAGCCATTAAAGAAATGGACTCATCAATGCAGTTAAGAGTGCAAGTGAGTGTGGGTTGAAGGTAGAGTGTGTCGGTAGATGTTACTTGCTGTCCCAGCCAGGGCAGCAAAGGGTCCTTTCTGTGTGGAGTTTGCCTGTTCTCCCTTTGTCTCTGTGGGTTTCTCACATCAGACGAATCTGAAGTTCCCCCTAGGTCTAAGTGTGTCTCTGTCCTGAGATGGACTCATGACATGTCCTGGGTATCTTTCACCCTGTGAGTGCTGTTGAGCAACCCTGGTTAGGAAAAACATCTCATAAAATTAACGTTTAATGGAAATTTAGTTTCCTATTCCCAATAGGAACTTCCTTTTGGTTTTTACTATTAGTATGGTTTGAGTTGACGGCTTTTCAAGTTTTTTTATGTACAGAGAAATGTGTCTACAAAATGTACAGAATGTCAAATTTGTCTACGGAAATTGAAATTTGGTTAAAAAAATGCTGGATTTCATTTGTGTGTGTGTGTGTGTGTGTGTGTGTATGTGTGTGTATGTGACTCATCCAGTCATGTCATGCAATTTTTAAATATCAATAGTGGCATACACAAACTGGCCTTAATGTTAGTTAATTCTGAGCCTGAAGTTGGTTTCTTAAAGTTTTCAAAAGCACTAGACTGGGATACAGGCTATAATCTTAGGGCAAAACTGCAGTAACCTGTAGTAAACAGCCAGTGTTTTTGTTTTTCTGTACGAGCAGCTCCAGAGTCTTTGTCTTCCACTGAATGGAGCAGCTGTTTTTGTAGTGTTTCTCCCAAGAGTTGGAGAATCTGACAAGTTTTGTTTTCAGCTTACATTCTTCTATTAGTAACAAGAAACTCATATGTTGGTGTGCATCCTGTTCAGGTTGTGATTTCTATGTTTCCAGTGAAATTCCAGGGAGACTGCATTTTTTTGCACTTTTCCATTGACATAAAGATCCGTGCCATACCGCAAACAGATGTTTTGAGGACTAATGTACGTTGCTCTGGATAAGAGCGTCTGCTGAATGTTTATGTATTGCCATATATGTAAACATAAATATTTTTCCATTACAAATAAAGCGACCTGTACTCAAGTCGTAGCTTAATGGCAGGGCCTAAAGCAAGCTGCAGCCGAGGTGACTGCATTACTGCATTCTGATACAAATTGAAAAGCGGCTTTTGTTTGTTTTACCTGTCGCACAAAAAACACAATGGAGATACAAACAAACAACTGGGAAGTCGACAAAGTACAGGTACTATTTGGGCTGAAGATACATTTCAGTGGGGCTTTTCTATGACTATCAAATGTATCTGTGAGAAACGCGAAGGTGTAGCAGGCCCTCACTAATAAGTTAGCAGGGTTAGGTTTTCATCGCACAGCTAAAGAATGCCAAGAAAAACTGAAGACTATAAATAATAAAAGACCAAAGTATCAAAAGCAGCTCTGACAGAAAAACTTTCCACTGGTTCAACTCCATGGATGCAGTTTTGGCACGACAGGCCATAAACTGTGGGGAGAGAATTGCACTGCTGACATATCAGAAACACCATTACCAAGCTGAGATACACTGGAAAATCAAAGTGTGCCACAAGTATTGTACCACTGTAGTACAGTTTAGGTACAACATGGTTCCTGTATGCCTTTGGAAAAGTGACTTAAGAGGGTGCAAAAGACTCAATGGTGCAAAAGCCTGTGTTGTTGATGTCTGATTGATCGGCCCATGTTCTCATGCTGGTGGATTAAATCTAGAAATTTGGGGGCTGATGTACAGACAGCATGCTGGGATTTGAGTCTAAGCTCCATGAATTCTAATGTGAGCACACCTTGGGATTTAGCCTGCAAATAAAAAGGAAGTGAATAGTGTGGTCCTTGGCCCCTTGGAGGCTAATCGGGCTTTTGTTTTAACACAAGGGGGGTTGGCTGCATCATTGACCAAGCCTATCCCTCCCTCTCTCTCTGTCTTGCAAACACACACATACATGCATACACTCACACATACACATACACATACACACACAGACACACACACACAGAGCAAGCCAGCTATTGAGCACCTGCTCTGAATACAAACATCCTGGGCGATCAACGTATCCTGGCAACAAACTGCATGGCCTCTGAAAGTTCCGGAAACAGACGGCCTGCGCTGCAATGCACCTGGAATTGGCTGTATGAATGTGGGAGGGTGAATGAGAAAGGAGAGAGAGAGAGAGAGAGAGAGAGAGAGAGAGAGAGAGAGAGAGAGAGAGAGGATAATATTCTTTGACTTTGGCATACACACCAAGTACTCTGCGGACGGCACAAATTTGCTCAAGGATGTGTGTGTCTGGTACGTTAATCGAGCCCCATCCCTTTATTTTTGCACTCAAGAGCAAATTAATATATTATAGTTCCAGTGGGGGGCAGAGAAAAAAGGGCAAGAAAAGCTTTAAGAAAAACTTCAAGACACATACATATTTCAGCACACAAGTCCAATGCAGTCCACAAAGGGAGAAAGAAACTGCCTGTATGACGCACGTTTGATGTAGTAGCTACAAACACTGTCCTTTATACTCTCAGAGGTTGAGAGTGCTTTCAATATAATGTATGTAATATATGTATAATATATGTAATATATGTAACAATATTTTCAATGTAATAAATGTAATAATTATGTATTGATCATGCAGTGTCTAATGATATGAAATAATTACGTAATGTGTAATGTTTCACTCTGGACATGTGTTTTACATTTAGGACACTCAGAGGGCTGATGTACTCAAATTCAGCTTTTCTCTACATTCCAAACATCTCAGCTTCTGAAATATCTGCATGAATTTAAAATTTTAATTTAGTTATATAATTCCTAAACTTTGCCTTTAATATGTGTGAGTCAGGGTCTGGTAAACTATACATCGGTTCTACTCTTCACCAGAACATCCTGAAGGGGAAAGTCCAGTTGCCAGTGGTTGTCATTAAGTTTCAAGGAACTAGCTAAGAAAATGGACATATATAAAAATCATCAGCAAGTTTTTGACCCAGAGTCAGCATCTTGAGCTTGAATGAGATTGTATTACTCAAACAGTATTCATAGAGTTAACTGATCTGCAGATATATTCACATGAACCAGTTCAATGGAGCTTTGGTTTGCTGAGATTCTCCACAAGGAGGTGCTATCCAGTGGTATGTCACTGCCCCAACAGAACCATATTTTGTTGATCACTGGAATCAATTTGATAAGACACTCAGACATGATAACTACTACCAGCTTGTTTTTCCCTAACATGACAAATGCAACCTGTCCAACACTGTAAAGTCAAGTCAAGTTTATTTATATAGCACATTATCATGCACAAAGGCCGTTCAGTGTGCTTTTCAGGATTAAAATAAAATACAATAAAAGAAGAAAGAAAAGAAATAAAATAATACATAGAAAATCAACAAAAGAAGACTGAAAGTGCAATGGCGGTGCAGACATCTAAAAAAGGCGGAAGAGAATAGTGCAGTTTTTAGCTTTTGGCTGCCACATTTGTGGCAGATCTGGTATTGATGGGCAGTTGCTTGAACAAAATAGTGGATAAAGACCATTTCACCAGTTCACAGCTCTAAGAGACTTACCATGATCTAAGAAACTTACCAAGATTATATACATCAAATATATATCAAATACGTTGTGTTTGTTCTGTTTGTTCCAAAGATCGAAAACAAAAAAAATGTGGCCATTTTTGTTCTTTTGGGGCATAAAAAAAAAAGTCACGGTTATTATTCTTATTACATGTTTTTAAAATCACAATACATGTCGTAAGAAGACTAAACAAAACTCAGCATGACGTCTCATACCTTGAGCATCAACACCAACTGAGGGAACTTCCATATTAATCTCATCCCCTGATCATCTGCGGCTATTTTATTGCATTCATTTTTATTTTTATTTCATGAACACTAAGTTACTTTCATAAACCATTTTGCACTACCTATATGCTGGTACAGCACACTAAAATGTACACACATCAATGTCAGTGTTACAGTTATTTTGTTACATTTAATGTTCTTATTGTTGCACTATTGTTATTGTCTATTTTTCTGCAAGGGACACTCTAGACAATTGCCGATTTCACCTACATGAATGTGTCAGCCATGTGCAGGACTTATTGGGAAGAACAAATGTATCCTTGGGAGTGTTGCATAGAGAAAGCTGTGACACTAAATTTTGATTACTCCCAATCTTTTTGCAATAACGTGTCTGGGGACTGACAGGTCCCATTACATCTGCCACAAAACTAACACAGTATTCCACAAAAATAACATCATAGAGACAATCAAAAGTGATGGTTGTGTGATGGTGTGAATATGTTTAGGGTCTGGGCAGCTATTCATGGTTTCAATGAATTCTGTTCTTCCGGAGCAGGAGTATGTCCAGTTGCTAGTGTGTGATATGAAGCTAAAACACATTGTTATGCAGCAGTTTAAGCACAAGAGGGATTTCATCTCTGAATAAATGAAACAAATGTAAAGTTTTAGAGTGGCCTAGTCAAAGTAGGGACTTCAATCCCATTGAGATGTTGTGGCAAAACCCTAAATAGGCATTCTGTTCTCAAAAGCCCTCCAGTGTGGCTGAATTAAAGCAACTCCACATAGAAGAATGGGCTAAAATTCCTCCAATTAATATTTACAGTAAGTGCCTTGTTGCGGTTTTTGCTGCTTAAGGTGCCATAACCAGTTATTAAGCAAGAGTGCCATGATTTGTTCACATGGACATTACTGGTGTTGCAAAATCGTTTTTCTTCAATAAATGAAATAATTTAAAAACTGCATTTTATGTTTTTTTGTTTATCTTGTAGTTTGAATCTGGATCTGAAACCAGTGTGATAAATATGCAAATATAGTGGAAATCACAAAGGGTCAAATACTTCTTTTATGGCAGTGTAGTTTCAAAGTGAATGACATTAACTCCACCAAAAGCGGGCCTCCAAATTGTGGCTTTTCTGTGAGTGGGAGTATTTTGAAAATTATGCTTTTGACAAGCGGCAAGAAAAGGCTCTACACATTCAGTGCAATCACACTAAGCCTTATGATTTAGCCCACTAGCTTGAAATATAATTTTAGTTTTTAACTAAATCTCACTCCAGAGATGACTGTGGCACCACTTAAATGGTCATGTACAAAATGTATCTAAAGCATGTTCTTATTTATATTTCGCTTTTAGGAACTCTTAAATGGTCAACCCTGGCTTCTTGACCCCTGGTAACTTCATACATCTTAAATTTACATTACGTTTAATTTAGCACACGCTCTTATCCAGAGTGACATATGCTAGCGCTCAAGTAAAGGGTAAAGGGGGCATTTGGATGACGTGTTATCCAGAGCGACTTACAATCATTAGTTACAGGGACAGTCCCCCTAAAGCAACTGAGGGTTAAATGGTAGAGTTCAAACCGGCAACAGGTTCACAGGCAAGAGTTCAACCCACTAGGCTCCTACCATCCAAATAGTCCACATCTGTTCTTCAAAGTAGGGAAAACATTGAGTTATAAAGGTAAGTGCCTCAAGGTTTTCTTTTTATACTGAAAAATAAATTAGTAAGCAACAACAAGAGGCCTAGTTATTTACCAAGGTTCTCCTTGAAGGGGTGAGTCTTCAGACAACACTTGAAGACAGCGAGGGACTCTGCAGATCTGCAGAGGGAGTTCACTCGACCACTGGGGGGGGCAAGACTGAAAAAAGTCTTGATGCATGTCTTTCTCTTCTTTTGAGCAATGTAAGTTCAAGACAAGTGGTGCTTGACGCCCTCACAGCTGCATTCTGAATATCTGAATATCACATCTATTTACATCACCCCTTGGAACTCCACCTCCAAAACTCATCTGGACGCACCACTGGCATTATTAGAACTTCACACAATTTTGCGCATATCTGAAGAATATGGTAGTGATGTAGGGTCTAAAGTTTTGCTTTAGATAAGGTATCACACGGCAGTGGATGGGTTGCTCAATTTTCATTGATCAGTGACGGTTAAGGAAATCAAATGTAGCCAAGTGTAAACATACCAAATTAAAAATGTTTTACTTCTTTTGAAATTGAAATGAGTTGGTTGCAGAGAGCCCTATGGATCAAAATTTCATGGAATTTGGCATGCTTGCAAAAGAACATGGTAGTGATGCAGGGTGTAAGATTTGGTCAAATTTGAACCTTTATGTCCCTGGATATGAGCTAGTGAAGCTAAAGTTTTGCAGGGCCTCCCCCACAAATTAATTATAATGAGCTAGGATCCTAGAGGCCAACATGGCATTCACATTTTATAATTTCAGGCAAAACAGTTGTCAGGTAATTACCAGAAAAGTGTTTACAGTGCAAAAGTTTTCTTTAAAAAGAAAAGCTTAGCTTAACTTGGATCTTGTAGTTCTATATTAACATAAACACACTGTTGTGATGTTTTTTAGTTGTGAGTGCCAAACTCTCACAAAAAGCAGACTTGCTTAGATTGTAGATACAAACAAATGCCAAAAAGTCAGGCTCTGTGTTCATAGGTCAAAATGAAATTTACCCAAAATATATGCAATATATATTTTGTCCCAGTATAAAAACTGACATTGAGAATGGTGGGACCAGCTAGTGGGACCAGTTTACATGATCTCATGTAGCACAGGATGTCTATTAATAAAAGTGGCAGTTGGATTAACTTCCATAAGAAGCTAATTTAATATCTGAGGATCTGGAAAGTGCCAAGATTTGTGAATAAATGCCCACCAAAGGTGAAGGCTAATGACACCATGCTCCTGGTGGGTTACATGGTGGGAATACCTCAGGAAGAAAATTATTTTTCTGTGTTCTTAGGTTTGTGTGGACCCAAAAAGGGAACAGACTATGTGAAACAAAACCAGATCTGAGCAGACACCCAAGTTTTACTCTTCACTCTTACGGCATTTAGCGGACGCTTTTATTCAAAGCAGCTTCCACTCCCTAACTACAGGGGACAGTCTCCCTGGAGCAACTTGGAGCTAAGGGTCTTGCTCAGGAACCCAGTGGTGGTGTGCTGAAGGTAGGATTCAAACCCATGATCGCTTGGTCCAGAGGCAAGTACCCTACCATTAGGGCACCACCACCCCACTCTTTTGTAGGTGGTCAGCTGGGACTTCAATGAAGTGGAGAACTTCTTCAAGTTGGTCCACTGGAAGAAAGCTCTAATGAGGGGAGACCAGAGGAAGGGAACTCAAACTATTTCTCTGGGTGAACTAATCGCAGGCTTGGTTAATGTATACCCAAGTGAATCTCTTCCTTCACCAGCAGAGCCTGGCTGCTTAAATACATGTCATGGGACAGGATTGATGGTGGTGGAGATAGAGGGAGATGGAGTGAGAGAGAAATGGGGGGAGACGGGCGGATAAAAGAGAAAGAGTGAGACGTGGGATGGAGAGATGGGACGAGGGAAGGAAAATAATGTAATACAAGAAGATTGAGAGGAAGGAGCAGTGAGAGGCAGTTTGAGGAGAAAGAGAGAGAACGAGGGAGAATGAGATAAGCTGTAATCTTGGTAGAAATGGTTCTATATACAAACAAAAGATTTTTGTTTACTTCTGTTCGAAGTTTACGTTTACGGCATTTATCAGAAGCTCTTATCCAGAGTGACGTACATCAGTGCTTAACTAACTAATGTTTTTTGTGAGTGTTCATAGTTCTATAAAACACAATGTTTTTACTTAACAATTCTTGAAAAACTTCTGTTTTTAGGGTTATAGGTGTAATGAAGCATTCTGTTATCATAATCAAGGTTTGTAATACCAGTACAGTGGTTTTGTTCTACTATTCAACTATAATTACATATAAATATAAATATTTAAGTACTTGGAAAGTTATGCTGTAAATGAATGTTACATTCTGTATTAACATCTTAAAGTCTGCAGTTCCCAGATGTTTCCATTTGTTTTTGAGTGTTAGCAAAAACATAGAAAGAATTTGGATTTTCAAAGTAGGACTGAACACACGACACAGCGCCACATTCAAATAATAATTTAAAATGTCCAAATAATAATTTAAAATTATTCACTACTGTATGTGTAGTGAATAATGCATACATATATAATTGGGCTGGAATAGAGGCAAGATTTCAGTTTTATGTAATAAAATGATGTATGTAATACAACTTGGTGTGTGTGCTCACACTGGGGTTCTTTAAAGGGTCTTTAGTAAACGCTGGTTTATACAACCATGACACATCAAAGAGCCATGAATGCTTAAGTTGTTCTTTGCATCGTTAAATGGTTCTGTGATGGAGAACCTCTTGTGTGTGGTACTTGAAAGAACTTTCTTAAAATGATTGTATGTAGGTTCCATTTATGTATATCATATGGACCATAAGTCAAGGGTTAAGTGTCTCGCTCGAGGACAGAATGGTAGAAAGTGGGGTTTAAGCCTGGAACTTTGGTGTCATCAGGTTCACTAGGCCCACTAGGCTACTATCACCCCAGCAAAGTTTTTTGATTCTGATTCTGAAGTAGCACACAATTCATCTGGAAATTTTTATAGAACGATTAACTATGTAGGCGGCTTAAACTGTGTGTATGTAAATACTCTATAAAATAGGATATTTTATCATTGTGATTCCATACCAAATCAGAGTGCATAAATAATTACTCCGACTTGGTATTGTAAGCCAGTAAGCACGTTTGTTCCAATATGTCAGACGCTCATGTGGTTTAAGCCATGCTCACCTTTGGTTTGTGATTGAAAAGATGGTATGAGGAAATGTGTCATTCCTGATTCAGTATCGAATTTTTTTTTGTTTTGTTTTTTTTTGGTATTTTATTTTTTTCTGATTTGCTAATCTGCCTATGCTTAACTGTGTAATGGAAATCAGGAATATATGAGGTAATTAATGAAGTAGAAGGGCAGGAATGAAAAAAAATTTAAATAAAGTTGATAAGATGGATAAATGTCAGCTTTCACTGAGGTATCTGTACATAGCTATTTACACTCTCTCTCTCTCTCTCTCTCTCTCTCTCTCATGCTCACTTATTACTCTCTCCCACACTCGTACTACTTTGATTATCCTATCTGTCTCTCTCTTTCTCTCTCTCTTTCTCTGGCATTACTGTAAAAGGCACAATAATGCCACAAGATAATCTTTAGAAATATAAACAACAGTGACAACAAGTAAGACAACAATACAACAATAATTATATGTAGGATAATAATGTGATCATTTTTTTCTCTGTTTTCTGTTTCCACTCTGTCTCTCGTTCATTTCATCTTCCCCATTCTCTCTTTTTTTCTGTTTCTCTCCCTCTTTCTACTTTTCTCTCTCTCTCTCTCTCTCATTGTCTTTTTCTCCCTCCCTGCCTCTCTGTCTCTCTCTCTCTCTCTCTCTCTCTATATATATATATCATTGTCTTTCTTTCTCTCTCACTCTCTCTCTGTTATCTGTCGGACTGATATGAATTTATAGTGTTGAATGGTGACGGCCAAAGTGGCATTAATTCTACCGTATATGTGGGTGTGTTTTCAGATATTTTCAGGATAAAATGTGCTGACTTTGTACAGAGAGAGAGAGAGAGAGAGAGAGAGAAAGAAAAGCAATGGGAAACACAAAAATAATTCTAAAAATACTTCCGTAATAGCCTAAAATACTGTCATCTTCATATAATATTCCAGCAGTGCTGTTTAATATTGATCTGTTAAACATGTGTGCTGTTCTGTGGTTAAAAGTAAAATGAGATATTTTAATAGAAATCATGTAGAGAATCAGATTGTATAAGTGTTTTCAAGGGACATTCTGAAAAAACACAGTAATACAGTGTGTATATGTGTGTATTTATTGCTTTATGAGGACATTGGGAAATCTGTAGAAGTGGAGACATTTTGCTGGTCCTCAAAAGCACTCATGCATTTTTCACCTTGATTTTAAATCAATCAATCAATCAATCAATCAATTAATTCACCAATTTAAGGAAAGAAGAAAGATTGCTTTTTGGTTACTGAGGTTAATATGAGGGACAGATTTAGGTGTAAGTGTATTACCCACACACGTGTGAGAGAGAAGGAGATTCTGCCAATTTAGTGAGCAGGTCACAGCAGCTTCTCAAACAGAGAAGAACACAAATTAACAAATGGCTTCACATTTCATTATTGAACCAAATTGAGATTTCCTACAGAGTTAATACAGAGAAACAATGACACAGAGTCAGCATTTTGTTTTACTGACACATCTAATGTTCATTGTTCTTGTGATATGATGAAAACATACATTCAGTAATAATTCTAAAAAATGTAAAACTGAAAAGTGGTGCGTGCATATGTTTTCACCCCCTTTGCTTTGAGGCCCCAACCACTACCTTCAAAATCCACTTAATTAGTTAAATAAGATCCACCTGTGAGCAATCTAAGTGTCAAATGATCTCAGTATATATCCACTTGATCTGATAGCCCCCAGAGTCAACACCAGTGCAACACCACTAAGTAAGGGCTACCATCAAGCAAGTGACAGCATGAAGA
>JBBJLS010066261.1:0-12697 GCA_037577275.1 Bryconaethiops microstoma
TGTGTGTGTGTGTGTGTGTGTGTGTGTGTGTGTGTGTGTGTGTGTGTGTGTGTGTGTGTGTGTGTGTGTGCTCTTCTGAAAAGAGTTCGGAATACCTGCTTCAGCTAATGCCCTTCATTAAATTAAAGTGGAATTCGACAAACATAATGTTCTTCTAACCACAATACAAACCACAAAAGTTCTACTAATAACAAAAGTACAAAATGATATTATGCCTGTCAAACTGTCTTTGGCATATTGAGGAGATTAAATTAAAGAAATGAGAACAGCATTCAACACCGCTAGTATACTAATCACTGGCCTGACCATCTCTAATCATCTGCACCTGTTTCTTCACTGGTTCAGGCCTTAAGTTAGATGTGCTTGTTTATGCTTGAATGATTCTTACATAGGTCACTGTGTGGCTTAACAAAGAAATAAAAAGCTAAGCGGTCTGGTACTGAGAGCCTAAAATTTTGAAAGTCCTTCAGAGAGCAGGAAGGTAAATATTCCTCAAAATTATTAAAATAATACAAGAATACCCAGCTCTGTGAAAGCAAAATATGAAGAAACAAGGGGTGTATTTATATAAGAGAAGGGGAAAAAATGCATTCAGTTATGTCATGTGATTATGCTGTGCAGCAATTAATGTATCATCACATTCACTCTGAAATTGATTTTTTATTCATTTATAATTAATACAGTTTAATTTAAGGTGGAGGAATGTTGCAGCTTCTTTATAATCCTACAGGCAGTGCGATTGAGACTATTCACATAGTAGCAAGCAGCAGAGGATCCCATGTAGCAGAGGAACTGTTTAGCCATAACAGGAATGACGTAAGACATAGGAGAGGTTCGTATTGCTCCTCCACAGTTTAAATCCAATGTATGGAGCAACTTTGGCCTTCAAAACTGAAACAGTAATGAGGAGTTGGATATGAGCCATAATGTAAGCAAACTGTCGTGCAAAATTTAAGCATTGTGTTAATACCATGAACATACGAACATATTGCTGGATGTCATCTTGAGATAGAAAAGGCTGTGGAGAAACAAATCTTTTGCTAACAGCCAACAATGAACACTGGAGACAAGTTTGAACAAGACCCCTAGCAAAATCTTTCTTTTGCAATCACCCATAGTTCAGTTCACCACTCTGGGCACAGAGTATTCTGGTAAAATTGATTAATTATTTTACTGCTGTAAATTCTACACTATAAACATGGTTCAATGTTTTAAATTAGAAAAACACATGACCTGGTTGTCGTTAAATGTTGAGTACAACCAAACGTATAATAATAGGTTAACAGAATGTAAAATTTATGTTACATTTAGTTGATGCTCTTATCCAGAGTGACGTACATCAGTGCTCAAGTAGTCCACATCTGTTTCTTAAACCTGTAAAACTAAACTTAAGTCAACATCCACTATTCAACCCAGTTACTGCATGCTCGGTACATCTAAACACCTTTCAAACGATACCTAAACAACACCTGTCAAAGAAAGTCAGAAGTTAAGACTTTTTTTTTTTTTTGGGGGAAAGCGAATTGAGAGACATTGTTAGTCACCAAGGTGCACCTTGAAGAGGTGGTTCTTCGGGTGATGCCTGAAGACAGCAAGGAACTCCGCGGATCTAATAGAGAGCGGGTGTTCGTTCCACCACCAGGGGGGCAAGACTGAGAAGAGTCTTGACGTATGTCTCCCTCTTCTTTTGAGCAGCTGAGGCTTAAGAACAGAAGAGCTTGAAGCCCTGAGAGTGATACGTTGTTTGATGAATGCTGTTATGTAAGGGGGTGCAAGTCCATTCTTGGCCTTGAAAGCAAGTGTTAAGGACTTGATTTTAACGCGAACAGCCACTGGAAGCCAGAGGAGGTTTCTTATTAAAGATGTGGTGTGAGTGAACTTAGGAACGTTGAAGACTAGCCTTGCAGCTGCATTCTGAATCAGCTGAAGTGGTTTGGTCACCTTCTGTGGAAGTCCAGCCAGTAGAGAGTTGCAGTAGTCCAGTTTGGAGATGACCAGAGATTGGACGAGAATCTGTGTAGCTTTCGTGGTGAGAACCGGTTGGATTCTTCTGATGTTGCAGAGAAGGTATCTGTATGTTCTGGAGATCTGGTCCACCTGCGGCGAGAAAGACAGATCGTCATCTAGTGTAACACCAAGATTTCTTACCTTCTTAGAAGGGACAATGACTGAGTTCCCAGTAGAAACAATGAGATCGTGGCTCGGTGAAGGACTCCCTTTGATGAAGAGGAGCTCCGTCTTGCTGAGGTTCAGCATGAGGAGATGTCGGCCAGACAGTCAGAGATGTGGGTTGAGGCCTGGTTGTCGCTGTAATGGAAAGAGAGAATAAGATGTGTATCATCAGCATAAAAGTGGTAGGAAAAGCCATGTGAGGCAATTACATCCCCAAGAGAACCAGTAAATAGAGAAAAGAGAAGTAGTCCTAGGACCGAGCCCTGTGGAACACCAGTGAATAATCTTTGTGGAGCAGACTGGGTGCCTTGCCATGTTACCTGGTACCTCCAGTCATCAAGGTAGGATGCAAACCAGTGCCAGGCTGTGCCCGAGATCCCAAGGTTGGAGAGAGTGACGAGGAGGATCTGGTGATTGACTGCGTCGAAGGCAGCAGAGAGGTCAAGGAGGATCAGAGCAGAAGATGGGTTTGCTGATCTTGCCGCAAGAAGTTCTTCTGAGATGGTGAGGAGTTGTGACACTTCCTCAGGAGAGATCAGTGAGAAGGCATGAAACTGGGCAGCATGGCCTGGTCTCTGTGTGACGGGCAACATGGTGGTTGGAGGAAAGGATCTTCTAATGTCGTTGATCTTGTCGTCGAAGAACTTTGCGAATTCTTCTGGTGAGAGATCTGGAGATACAGGGAGAGAAGGAGATTTGAGAAGGCATGAAAAGGTGGCAAAGAGCTTACGAGGGTTAGATATAGAATCTTCAAATTTGGTTCTGAAGAAGGAAGATTTAGCAGAAGTTACATCATTGGCAAAATTAGACAAGAGAGAGCGATAAGAGATGAGGTCACTGTTCTTAAGTCTTTTCCTCAATCTTCTTCCAGCTGCTCTCAGTTCCCTTCAGTTACTTCACAGTACCTCAGACAGCCATGGAGCTGGTGGAGAGATGAGCTTCGGTCTGGAAGACAAGGGACAGAGTTGGTTAAATGAGCTGTGGAGAGATGAAAGTATGTCGTGGGTAGTGGATACTACAGAAGATGGACTGGGATTAGTAGAGTTTGGTAGAGATAATGAGAATAGATGAGGAGAGAGAGGACAGAGATAAAGAAGAGAGATTTCTGCAGGCAGACGTAGGTGTTGTACGCCAGGGAAGAGATGGGGAGGACTGAAGAGGGAATTTGAAAGATAGAAGATGATGTTCTAAGGTCACACATGTTTAGGCTACTCACATACAGCATAGTTTGAGATTGATTATGGATTTGGACATTTTTTGATCAAACATTTAAACACTGGCTCCTAAATTTTGGAAGCTTTGAAGGTGAATATTATGATGTCAAATGTCTTATTATAACTGGATAAAATAAAGTGTCTGCAGTCTGAAAATACAAGAATTCTGATGGTGTTGTATTCCATGGCTTATTACTAGGACCATGGCCGTACTTGTGGATTTGTTTCTACTCAGCAAAGCATGCCTTGCAATATTATGTTAAGAGCCAAATTAAGTAGTTTTTAGGTTTGTTACTGTCTATTTGTTAATTAATGTCAGTGCTGGTGACTGTCACAGTTGGCAGCCAGTAAAGGCCACCCTTCTGCTGTTTATGTTGGGCCTTTTATTTTGAAGGGTGATTGGGTTTGTTGAGTCACAGCTGGATCTAGTTTGAGTTTAGTGCTTGTGTTTGTCTATTATTTCTTGGGTTTAGGAATGTGTTATTTAAGGGGGTTGGTGTTCTGTGTTCAGGTGTGGGTCAACTGTCAATCTGGATTTGTATTTCTCTTATCTACATTTGGTTTAGAACGTTGAGTTTTGTATCTGGCCCTCGTGCCTTTTGTTTTGTTTATATTTTGAAAAATAAAAGAATGAAAATGCACAGGAATGTCTGCCTCCATGCCTGCTTTCATTCCGGAGACACAAGGAACCGTGACAGATTCACCCACCCGTTAAACCAAGGCGCCGCAGACATGGTGTGGGGGAGTGAGGAGCTCACCCCCGAGGAAGAGGAGTGGTTACTGGGAGTGCTCGTGACATGTCTGCGTTCTACAGCCTAAGGTGACAAGCACCTCAACCGGTGAGGAGGAAGTGGGCTCAGAAGCCCACTTTGAGCATCCCACCTTGAGCATTAGGGATTGCAGAGGCCCTAAGGCCCTAGAGAAGGATAGCCGAGGCCCTGAGGCCCTAGAGAGGGATAGCCAAGGCCCTGAGGCCCTAGAGAGGGATAGCCATGGGTGGGTTTAGCAGTGGCTCAGAAGCCCAGGGTGGGCTTAGCAGTGGCTCAGATGCCCAACATGGGCTTAGCAGTGGCTCAGAAGCCCAGGGTGGGCTTAGCAGTGGCTCAGAAGCCCAGGGGGGGCTTAGGAGACAAACCACAAACCCAGTTCTTCTCCTATTTACACCCTGGAGGGGACCAGGAGCTCTGGGATTTCGCCCTATAGAGGGGGTGGAATTCCCAGAAATTTTTAGGGGGGATACTGGCATCTTGCAAGGCTCCGGAGGAGCTCCTTGGAGGGGACTCAGACCTGGGGGCCATGGAGTAGTCTTCTGGAGGTGGTGTGATCCCGGAGGGAGCTCAGTCCCAGAGGATCACAAGGGGCTATCAGGAGGGGGCTCCGCCTTTGAGGACAACAAGGGGATCCCTGCTGAAGGGCTCCCAGGAGGAGGCTATGCCAAAGAGACCAGAGAGGGGCTCCTGAAAGGGGGCTCTGCCCCTGAGGACAGAGAAGGGCTCCAGGCAGGAGACTCCACCTCCTACAAGGACAGTGAGGGGCTCCCAATAGGGGGTTCCAACCCGGAGGACAGTGAGGAGCTCCTGGTAGGGGTCTTCACATGTAAAGAGTGGGACTCTCAAAGGGAAGTCTCCAAGGAGACTCGCCCAGGCCACCCTGGCCGTGCAGAGCACCAGCCAGGAGGTCATCCGGTAATAAGTGGCTGGGTGGGGGACGCTGCCCTCCACCTTCCCCTACTCCGCCCTTGGGGTGTGATGGGGGTTTGTTTGCGCCCCAGTGGGCCGTTCTAGGGGTGGGGATACTGTCCGGGCTGGTGACTGTGATGGTTGGTGGCCAGTAGAGGTCACCCTTTTGCTGTTTATGTTGGGGCTTTTGTTTTGATGGGTGATTGGGTTTGTTGAGTAACAGCTGGGTCTAGTTTGAGTTTAGTGCTTGTGTTTGTCTATTATTGCTTGGGTTTAGGAATGTGTTATTTAAGGGGGTTGGTGTTCTGTGTTTGGGTGGGTCGACCGTCGAGCTGGATTTGTTTTTCTCTATCTCCATTTGGTTTACAATGTTGAGTTTTGTATCTGGCCCTCATGCCTTTTGTTTTGTTTATATTTTGAAAAATAAAAGAATTAATATGCACAAGAATGTCTGCCTCCATGCCTGCTCTCATTCCGGAGACAAGGGGAACCATGACAATTATTATTTTTTTAATATTATTTATCATAGGTTAAAGCTACCTTACTTACTGCTGCCTAAAGAGGTTCCACATAATGTTAAGGTTACGATCACAAATATTGACCAAAGAAAATGAGAGGCATTGCATCATGGCATCGACGTTGTTACGGTAGTTACGGTAGGTAGCTTGGAGGTGTGATCAAGACAGACTGGGTCATTGATTTCTCTCTCTTTTTTCTTTCTTTTGCTTATCTAAGTAATTATCCCTTTCTTCATCCCAATGGTTGCTGTCCCGTGATAGCATCAGCAGACATGAGGTATTAGTAATCTACAAGTGATTACAGATAGACCAGTATAAAGACTGGCCACAATTATTCGACGATTTCTCAGTATATCAGCGGCATCAGTTATCAGCTCCTTGACTGCGATCGCATTTAGGGTTGAAAATGCTTAGCCTCCAGGGTTCATATAAATGTAATCTTAGAGAGCTCTGTTGCCTCACACTGTGCTGAAATATTCATGAAATTTACATTTAAACAGGCAAAGGCTGCTTTTTTTCCTGCATCATCTAAAGCATAATGCATCCCGTCTGTTTGTAGACTTCTGCGGCTGAATTCATATGTAAAGCCTCCTCAGACAGGCTTTGGTTGGGACTCATAGTGCTGCAAGACAAGAGGGGCTCACCATTACAATGCAACCCAAAAAGCAGACAGTGACAGTTACACCACACCTAAGAACACATCCAGAGTGGTTTAAGACTAAAATGTTTAGGATTGGCATCAAGAGCATAACATTTCAAAGATGTTTCAAACATGTAATCCATCAAGATGCTGTTTAACGATAGTAGAACGCTTCAATTGGCCCCAACTGAAGCCACAAATGAGATGCCTTCTGCCTACATTGTATGAAAAAGAGACATTTTTTGAACAACAGTCAAGTAGATGGTCAGCTGTAAGGGGCACCAATGACATACTCGGTGAACCAAGTTAACCAAACCAAACCAGGGACTTATGTCATAACAGTAATCAACTTTACCTATATTTCTTTTCATACATTCATCTGAATACAGCTCAGATTGCTTCACATGAAATGCAAATACAGCATAGATTAAAGCAAATCATAAAAATGGTGATATAAAAGGAGAAAATAATATATAAAAATTTAATGTAAAACATAAAAAAGCTAAAAGCTAGAATTTTAAAAAGCAGAAAAATCAACATCTAAATGTATGTCTATAATGCAATAAAAACTGTTTCTTTGAATAAATGGGCAAAATCAAAAGGAAAAATGAAATAAAAGGTAAAATAATAAAAAATGTGTATGTAACCCAATAAAAACAAGCAAAAGTGAAAAAATAGGATGTTTTAGCTCCAGTACATTGCGGAGTTCAATGAGGAAGGGGCTCAAATTCTTGCTCTGATAAATAACAGCACAATTTTATGCTGTCTTGGGAAAAACACTTTACAAGCTTGCTTTGCTCTGAAACATCACAAGACTGCACAACGTACTATAAATGATAATAAGTTCAGTTAGTCCTTTTTCCTTTGAGCCTCTGCCCCCAAAAATGTCTGAGCACAGGCTTGGGATATTGGAAATGCATCTGGTCCAATTTACAGCCTTAATAATCTAGCTACAAAGCATATTGCATCCAAATAAATACTCAGTTTGCTGGTCACTGATCTTCTCACTCCATATAAAATATGAACAAAAGTATTGGGATGCCTGACCTTTACACCAACAGGGACATTGTATTCATATACATAGACCTTTTATGTAGTTGGTTCTCCCTTTGCAGCTAGAACAGCTTCCACTCTTCTTGGAAGGCTCTCCACAAGATTTTGAAGTGTTTCTGTAGGAATTTGTGCTCATTCATTCTGTAGTGCATTTATGAGGTTGGTTGGAAGAATGACGTTTTCCAAAATGTCTTGAAAAACAGGTATGTCCTAATACTTTCATCGTTATCATGTATCTAGCCCTTAGTGTTTTATGGTTGTGTATTTTTTCAGACAATCCCAAGCTGGGCAGCTACGTTTCAATCACGGTCCAAGTCCTGGACGTCAATGATAACGTACCATACATTCCTACTGACCACGACATCATCGTATGTGAGAGTTCCAAGCCGGGCCAGGTTAGTTATCTCTCCCAAATCTCTCTTTGTTTACTCTCTTTGTTTAAACAGATTCATTCACCCATATCACTCTCTCTTTACTTTCCCCTTTCTTTTCTTCTTCCTCACACAATCTCTGAACCTTTTATCCTTTGCGAAACACTCCTCTACTTGCTACTGTCTTTTCTTCTGCTCCTCCCTGCTTACTTCTTCACAGACACACACACACACTCTGTCTCTTTACGATATGTCTGACACCATCAGGATGGAATTTATCTATGGCTCTGCAGACTTGGAAGATTCTTGAATTCATAAATTATTCAGCATATACAGGATGTCTTCTGGAGCAGAAAGCAGGCCCACAAGAAATGTTCTTGGCTTGCAAGAAATGTTAATCATTGCTCTTTTCCGATAGGAGCCAGTGCGCATTAAAGCATGGTCGCTACCAATCCAGACTGTGTCTGTCTTCTCACCTCATCATTTCTCCCTCCTCTTCGAATGAAGATCGCTGAGCATGGAGAGGCATGATGCACAGACAGATTAGGTTTCTGGAGGCCTCTCTGGCCAGAAAAGCACTGCAGCCAAAAGCCAGGGCCAGTTCAGCTACAATTATGATAAACTTTTCGCCCATTGCCTTGCAGATAAATGAGGTCGGTAATGAATGGAAATAAACCATTGCTTTGTTTAGCACTGAATTGAGAGTTATTTTTAGAGGGTCATGCAACATTTTTGTTTTTTCCCTCCAGCCGAGTGAACCCATTTACATGTCCCTATTAGGAAGAGTCCAGTGCAAAAACACTGAAAAATTATCTTTTGTCTAATTTAACTTGATGCTATGGATGGTTGTATTATGATATGTAATCACTATCACCAAGGCTGTATGTTCTAAGTATGTCATAGGTATCTTCAGCACTAAAACAGTGGTCACCAACCCTTCTCCTGGACATCTACAGCCTGACATCTAACATGCTGCTCCCGTTATATTGCAAACTCTGGCTGGACCAGGGTTGGTGACCACTGCTCTAGAACAACTCTACACCAACTCTAGAGAAACTGTAAACAGCAACCAGTTTATACTTTCAAATATTTTTTATTTTTTGCCATACATAGATGGTAGTTCAGAACAATTATAGTAAAATGAACACACCACAATGTGAACAGTGTGAAATTCTTTACCAAGTAAAGCAACAGACAGCAGTGTGTGGGGACGGTACCATGCTCAGGCATACCTCAATGGTCCTAGGATTTTAACCCACGACCTTCTTCTCACAGGGGCCACACCCTAACCACCAGCTGCCCTAACACATAATGACCCTAGCATGATTTGAACACACAAGTTTCTGATGTGGAGTTAGATGCATTACCATTGTGCCACGTTGTCCCGCAAGTACTGACACAGATCATCAAAGTGATTGTTTAGGTGTTGTGATGTTCTATTTTTACCACATCATCCCACAGAGGTTGCATAGACTAGCTGATTAAAACATATGCCAGCCCAAGTAGGTTATGATGGCTGCCATCTCTGATAGGAAAGGTCCATTTGATTGGCATGCAAAACAACTGATTACAGAGCATTTAGCATGACATATCCGCCTAAATAAAGTACCGGTCAGCAAGCACATACAAATAACTAGTTTTTGAATGAATTTTGAATAACATTGTTGAATGACTTGTTAAGTAGTGAAAATAGTGATGCAACCCCTATCATCTGCTTGTACTTCATAAAAATAAGCATTAGTCACTTGCTCACATAAAGTCCACGCAATGTTGAGAGAATCTGGTCCAGATTTTGTCCAAACTTGTCATTTCAAATATGTGGAATGCTGCAGGAGAATATCTGTATCAGACACATTTTCACCTACTGAAAATAGTCTGGGCAGTTCAGGTGAGGGGGATGCCTGGGTCGAGCATAGAGGACGCAGGACATGATGTGCTTACATGTTTCATACATTGTTGTTCCTTGAATTCATCTGACGGTTTCAACATTGACCCTTACCAGCAGTTGGACATTTTTGTTGACATCTTCATGACCCTTCTTGTTCATCCTTGGATGTTCAGGGTTGCAGTGTATGTGCATTTTTGTTCAATTTTACCATATATTCACAACACAAGAAATCTGCCATATCTTTGGGTCACGAAAATGTCTTCAAGTATTGTGATATTCTACTTTTGCCATATTGTCCACCCTTACTTCATGCTAGCCCAGACTAGCATTGACAAGGAAACAAGAGGTGTCTGGGTCCCCGGGAGCAGTGACTGTAGACGGCAGGGCCTGACGCATCCTGGAGCCCTTATTATAAATGGGAAGAGCTCAGATACACAGCATGAGATTGAACCTGAGCGGATGTGAAATGTCCTGATGAATCCTCCAAGATGATCTTCGGGTGTCCCTCGCACAGACAGGTGAAGATCTTCAATAATTGGTCCATCCCAGGCATGAGGAGCATTTTTTTTCTTGCTTACCGCTGATCCGCTGGTGGGGGCCAATTAGGTTAACAAGCTGACAAAACATCATGGGGACGAGCATTGCTTGAAGCCAGCATGAATCCACTGCCTGTGATCCAGCAGCCCTGCTGGGCCGACCGCCGCATGCACAGAAACACCAGCCAGAACCCAAAGCCCTTCCAACCGAGCAGGAGAAAGAGAGGGGTAGGTAGTGCTGTGAGTTTGGAAGAGGGAGAAGAGGTACAATGTCACAAAGATCTTTAATGTAATTCCATTATTTGTTCGTTTTGATCCTTTATGAAGTATTTTACACTCTTTTTGTATCCTATTCTCTCTTTTTATCTCTGTCTCTCTGCTTATCAACTTTCCTCTATATTTATCTCCTCTAGAACTCTATATTTATATCCTGTATGCCTCTAAATATATTTTTCTTCATTTTCTTTTTTCTCCCCTTGCCCTTCCTCCCCGTCCCTCATTTTGATCCCTCTTTTCTCCTGTGTTTTACTATCATGTCTCTTTCTCTTTTTCTCGCCCCTCTCTCTCTGTCTCTGTCTCTCACATACATAACACATACACTGTCTTGCTGCCGCTCTCTCACTCACTCTTTCACTCTTACATACAATTTCTCTCTCTGTCTCTCTGTCACTCTGTCTCTCTCTCTCTCTCTCTCTCTCTCTCTCTCTCTCTCTCTCTCTCACAGGTCATCCAGACCATCAGGGCTACAGACAAGGACAACTTTGCCAATGGACACTTTAGCTTTGCTCTACCAGCTGACCTGCCGGCCAACCCAAATTTCACTCTGAAGGACAATGAAGGTACAAATATGATGCTTTGTGTGGTTTTGCGACAGCTATTGTTTCCGTTTACCCTAAAAAATGTCATTTTTATTCTCAGAATGATGTTATTACTGGTTAATAAAATACTGGTTAATAAAATTAATAAAATCTTATCACCACTTCCAAGTGACTGCACCTGCATGATCATTCTCACTTGTTTGGAAAAAATGAAGTCCTTATCTTATAGGACAGAGAGAAAACATCTCCCTGGTGTTTTCAAATGATGTAAAAAATAAAAGTGGACACTCTAAGTTTTGTCCCGACAGCAACGATTTGTTATGTGTCTCTAATGACACCAAAGAAGATTCAGAAGAGCCTCTCTCTGCTCATATCTCGATAATGGAATTTGCCTCATGAGAGCTGATTTCCTCATGTTTGCCGCTAGCAAGCCACTAGTGCCTCAAGACAAACATGTTTAGCATCATGTGTTGTCACATGGATCTTGTTCATTCTCCGACTCTCCCACCCCCCATCCCCCCATCCCCCCACCCTACTCATCTAATATCGGAGAGAGGCCAATGGTGCAGTTGCCCAGGAAACTAGGTCTGTGTCTGTGTTGGCTCAAGGATGTCTGGTGAAGATGGTCAGCCCATAATGATTCATATCCAGGGAAGATTGCTCCTTTGGAGGATAGGAGGGGTGAAGGAGCGTAGGTTGGGTCCAGCTTCCGGTGGACTGTGACGGTTTTTTAGCACGATCTGGGAGATCAGCAGCAGACGTTAAGAAAAACCTGAAACCCCCGAATACTGCCGCCAGAGCTTTAGAGCTTTGCTTCGGTTTATTTCCTGCAGCCCAACCCAAGTCCCCCCCTCCAGCTTTGCACAACCTAAATAACACCCCTGCAGATGGGTCATTACAGAGGCGTTTATGAGCTGGGGATTGGACTCTAGTTTATGCCTCTGCAAAGATGCATGTAAACACTTTATCTGTCAGATGCAAGGAAAAGGTTTATAGATGATCGGAGCTCACAGAAGCTCAACACGTACACCTCCAGAATCTACAACCACATGTTGCCTTAATCAGTGCCATGGTGTTTTGGTGCCTTACAACTAAAATAAACTAAAAAATACTAAAATAAAAATACAAAAATATAAAAAATAAGACCATGCGTACCTACAAAATTTCAAATGTTTGCATACCTAGGTGTCTGTCAATGCATAATCATGTTAAACTGTGCACTAGGAGACAGCGTTGCATTCTGGTGTTGTCTTGTAGTAGAGAGAAAGTGGATGGAAAAGACAAAAGTCTCATGGTTCCCCTCTTCTCCCCAATGAGGGCAGGTGCATATGCAGACTTCCATATTCACTTCATTATTTATAAACATAAATCAAAAGGCACTAGGGCCCAAACAAACTTCAAAAACAAAAGGGAGATAGGAGAAACTCATCCCAAGACTGACGGTGGACCGACAACTAAAGCCCACCTAAACCGAACTTAAATACATTCATAATCACTCCTGAGCACACCGGCAGCTGAAACAAATAATTACTTAATTAAAACCTGGTGTGCTTAAGAATCCACAAACAAAACCCTTGGTGGCCTCTAGTGGCCGCCCACAGTCACTCTCCCCAGGCCTGACAAAAATATTATTAACTAATTAACATTAGTGAACATATACAGTGGAGACAGCCTCGAAACGTTAGTGATTTAGAGATGATCTGCAAAGAGGAGTGGACCACAATTCCTCCTAAACTTGGTCATCAATTACAAGAAACGTTTGACCTCTGTGCTTGCAAACAAGGGTTTTGCCACTAAGTATTAAGTCT
>JBBJLS010066272.1:0-12696 GCA_037577275.1 Bryconaethiops microstoma
CAGCTTGTCCCTCAGGATTGTGGGAAGGATGGTGTTGAAGGCACTGGAGAAATCAAAGAACATGATTCTCACAGAGAGAAACAGCGCGGTTCCTGTATGCCTGTGGAAAATATGCCTATAGTGTTCTGATTTTGAGGCTGCGTGAACTAGAGCACACACAGCCCGAAGGACAAAAGGTGTGGTGCGCTGTGAGGTGATGTGGACTGGTGAGGATTTCTCTTTTTGTCCCTGGAAGCTATTGCGTACGTGTGACACCTTGTGTGTTCTCAAATGCTTGCGATGGGATCCACCCTGTCCTGGGTGTGAATGTGCCTTTTCTCATTGCCTGTTTAGAAGACGCAATAACCCTCATTTCAGTCATAGTAAATATACATGGTATTGTTTTAATTGCCATTTTCTTTGGGCTTGCTTTAGGCTGCTAAGGTTAACTTTGAGACTGAAGAGTGACTTATTGTACAAGAATAAAGTCATTTTTGAGAAAATCTGTCCTCTTTCATTAGCGGTGGTAACGTCAGTTCGGCACTGATGTGCTGCGTCTCTCTGAAAAATAACAAACATGAAGTCACCTATGGCAGAGTCTCAATCACAAGCCAAATTCCAACAATTCCTACATAAGGTAGCTAACCCTACTGCCGAAAGGGTTTGCATATGAGGCAATGTGAGTCATATGAGGGCTGTAAAGGCTGAGCCGTATTTATTCTTTGATAGGTGCTTTAGAGGTCAACAAAAAAGTACACAGCATAAAACAAATACACAGCATAAAACAAGTCATTAAAGAGCTCATTATATCAAAGGCCAAATATATTAGTGCAGAGGTCACTGGGTAAAACGTGAACAAACAGTGGTTCGTGTGAAATGTGCCATTCTAGAGAGGCTTACATAGTCAGAGCTGCTCATCGTGTTGGCGATAGGAACCAGATGTCTGTGCTAAGTAAGTATAAGGACCCAGACAGTCTGAAGTATTTAAAGTGTTTAAAGAAACAACAAACTTTCTGATGAAGTTATACAAGAAATGGGTGTCTGTTGACATTGTTTGGAGAGTTCCGAGAGAAGGATTTGGCCTAAAAGTGTTATCTTGTTTTTAATACATGTAGGGCATACAGAAGAAATAGTAATAGTAAAACTTTTATGTACAGTTTTACCGCTAGTTTTACCATGACTAACTAAGAAAAAGATTGACACACCTGTATTAAATTCTACGTGAAATTTTTCAATTATATCATGAAGGGGGCATTTGGCTTATACTAATGAAACTGAGCAAAAAATAAAATTAAGATAGTAAATAATACTGCTGTTCACTGGCCCAAACAACCCAAGGTCCATAACTTTCCATACCAAAGAAAAAGCCTTCACAAAAAAAGCAGTGAATCCAGATCTAGGTCTTGTTTCAACCTTAACATGTTTTTAGCTAATGCAGGGCATTAGTAAAATAGAACCCAAAGAAAACTTCAGTTTTACCACTATATTACCATTAACAACAGTAGCTATAAAAACTGATGAGAGTTGGTGTACTGGTGGTTTGGGGCAGCAAATAAAAGAGCTATGTCTGTGTTAGCTGTGTCCCAAACCACACATTTCTATACTGAACATACTACATCACTGAATGCATTTCTAATGACTGTGTATTATTTTTCACATACGGTTTTAGTGTAGTAGTGTGCAATTTGGGACACAGCCATTGTGACCCCAACATAAAGACAATTTCAAACCAAATGAATTAGTAATTTGATGTACAACAAATAAAACTCACTCCCTTTGGTTCTACTCTTCACTGACAGGATTCTGGACTAGCTGACCTCTCGTCCTTCCCCATGGCCAAACAACAGTCTTGGATGCTGGGGACTACCGTGCCAAGAGACTCATTTTCCTCTCTCCTTTCATAAATGGGTGGCTCACGTGATTTCAGTCATAATGGATTAACTCAATTAAAAAATCCTTGGCTGTCTGGGACCCATTTTCTGCGCACTTGGATGAAGCTGCGGGAAGATGAGTAACTCCTCCAACAGCCCTCCTATCATTCTTGCTCAGAGCTTAACTTAATGCCCCCTGTGTAACTGGCACCCCTTTGATTATTTATACACACACACACCCACACCCACACACACACATGCACACGCGCACGCACACGCACACGCACACACTACAGGCCAGATGTTTGGGCCAACCTTTGGATTAAAAAAAAACAAACAATATATTGCTCAAAATTCTATTATAAGTAAACCTCAAAAATGATTGAAACGAATACAACTGGTTTTGAAGTGTAATTACCATTAGAAGTGCAGTTTAATGGATGTGACAGCTTTATGTACTCGTTTCATCAAAATAAACCCCCTAGCCTTCATCACAGCAACGGAGTCGCCACATCCTTTCCAGTCATTTTTGGATATAACTTGTGTCCAAACCTCCCAGCACCATTTCAAGCCTCAAAACAGTGCTGTCTCATTTGCTGGACCCTTATCAGTGGGTCAGTGGGTCCAGCTCGTCCCTACAGCTCAGTGGTAGAAAGGGGAGGCCAAGACAGCATTCTCTAAAATTAGCTTTTCTTTAGACTTTAGACTGGATATAATTGTAGCACAATTTTGAAAAATGTTTGAGATCATTAATATCCTGTTGAAGAATTAAATTTTGTCCAATTATTTCCCTGGTTGTTATTTAGTACATATATGTGTGTGTGTGTACAATTTTAGTTCAGTTCTTAGGTGATTTCCCTGGTTGTAATTTGGTTGTATCCGCTGAAAATTAGTGGGAAAAAAAAGATTTTAATATTCCTTTCCTTTCTCCGGTTCCTGGTGGGCTGCTGTTCAGATTCTTCTTCAGTGAGCGTGACGCAGGAGAGAAAAGGCCTTCCTCGTTTCGACAGACCGGTTCGGCCGCTGGGCGAGATTCTCACACTCACTCACACGAACCTGTCTAACAGGTCTGCAGTACAAAAGCTCTAACCTGTTTCAGTAGCCTCTGAGCTGCTCCTCCTGAGTTCCTCTCTCTGCTCCTCCTGAGTTCCTCTCAGCTGCTTCTCCTGAGTTCCTCTCACTGCTCCTCTTGAGTTCCTCTCTCTGCTCCTCTTGAGTTCCTCTCTCTGCTCCTCCTGAGTTCCTCTCTCAGCTGCTCCTCCTGAGTTCCTCCTGATGTTCCACCTGGTGGCTGCCGTGGTCCTGCTCGGGCTCGCGTATGTGGTTCTGGTGGAAACTCTGTTCAAGAAGTCCAAATGTCAGGGGAGGAGAGAAATGATCGGGAAGACCGTAATCATCACCGGTGAGTTGGAAAGAACCGGGCCGCGTCCCAAACCGCGCTCCACCACAGTAACAAGTGTGTAAAAAGTAGTAAACATTCATTCATTAAAGTAACAAGTGAAGTACAGAAGTGTGTGATTTATATATCTGTGTGCGTGTGTGTGTTTGTTATGTACAGAAGCTTTAACCCACGCTGTAAAACTAGACTTTTTAATTGAATACAAACTCAAGACTATATTTGTGTGAGAAGCCTAAACCCCTTTTGTAAAAACTGTTCTTGAATACAAGCTCAAGACGACGCGTGTTTTGTAGAGAAGCCTAAATCCATGCTGTAAACTAGTCTTTTTAATTGAATACAAGCTCAAAATGTCATACGTGTGTGTGTTAGTGTGTGTATATACATTTATATAAGTGTGTGTGTGTGTGTGTGTGTGTCTATACTAGCAGAAATTAAAAGTGTCAAGTGCCTATTGAAGTAGTTCCCTATAGATCTGCCAGTACTTCATATACCAGTCCAGGAACTGGTTTGTGAGCAATTCTTCTCTTTGTTCATCATTTAAACCTCCGGAGTGAGAAATAGCAGTGCAGATGTTGTCACTACAAGATGAAAATCCCAAAAAAATAATGGCCAATCAAGTTTTAAAGGTGACTCAGTAGAACAAATAACTTCGTTGTGCAAAAATTGTGTATTTGGAAATTCCCAGAAATTTTTTATTTTTTTTTTAAGATGAGCACACATTACTAAGTAAACAAGCTACTAACGATGACTTGCATGTGTGTAAATAATCTCCTCAGGTCTTCAAACACAGCACAGACTGAGATTAGATTTAATAAGGAAAGATTAAACTGATTAAGAAGATGGTTCAGAGTTGCCAAACCACTATAGGTGCCACTGTTTCCTGCCATTCCGTGTGTGCGTGTGCTTGCTGGGTTATCTGATGGACTACTTGATCTTAATCTACTGTATCGGGATGTTATTGAGAAACAGTGCTGGTTGACACTTGACAATCCCCTGATGGGGAAGAAAAAAAAAGCCAGACTCGTTCAACTGTTCATGCTTTTCTTAGGTGGTAACACTGGCATCGGAAAAGCCACAGCAATGGAGCTCGCAGTCAGAGGAGCCAGAGTGATCTTGGCCTGCAGGAACCAGCAGAAAGCTCAGGCTGCCATCAGTGATATTAAGAAGGTAGAGACTTGGAGTGAATGTGTTTTTAGTCCTTCATGGTCATTACCCTGCTGTCCATTAAGAAGAATCAACAGATACTAATCTGTTTGTCTTTTCTCCACTCAGGTTACGCGAAGTACCAATGTGGTTTACATGCATCTGGATCTGAGCAGTCTTAAATCTGTGCGTTCCTTTACCGAGACCTTCCTGAAATCTGAGCCTAGACTGGATCTTCTCGTCAACAACGCAGGTAGGAAACGTCTTCCACCTTCCGTTGGAGAAATCAAGTGACTATTTCTCATACGTAAACACACCACAACACGAAATTCTTTCTCTGTGTTTTACCCGTTCACTAAGTGAAGCAGCGGGCGGGGAGCAGTGTGTGGGGATGGTACTTTGCTCAAGGGAACCTCAGCAGTCCTGGGAATCGAACCCATGACCTTCTGATTACAGGGACAACTGCCTAACCACTAGGCTACAAGTTACTGATGGTCACTGTGCTTCTCCAGGTCTTGTAGCAGATGGTCGAACTGAAGACGGATTCGGAATAGAGTTTGGAGTCAACCACCTTGGGCATTTCCTGCTAACCTGTCTCTTGCTGGACCGTCTGAAAGAAAGCCCAGGAGCTCGCGTGATCACTGTCTCCTCAATGGCTCATCGCTGGGGCAAAATCGACTTTGCCGCGCTGGTGGTTAATAAAGACCTGGGCACCGGCAGATACAGCTGGCAGTTCTTCCAGGCCTACTGCAACAGCAAGCTCTGCAACGTCCTCTTCACTCACGAGCTCGCCAAGAGACTGAAGGGCACCGACGTCACCTGCTACAGTGTTCACCCAGGTACATTTTTGATTATTTTTCTTTAATTTATTTTCCATTACTCACTTTCTATTAGCTCTGGAAATTTAAGAATTAGAGGAAAGTAACACTTATGGATCTATAGATTTGCAGTCTTAAAAGTTTGAGCAAATTTATGTTTTGTTGATTTTCTAAAAGAAAAACACAGAACACATTTAAATATGGCGCTTTTTTTGTTGCCAATTTTAGTGTACAGCTTCTGTTTTATTTGCCGAGTTTAACATACTAGGAAAAATCAAAACATAAATCTTTGGACGACTTGCACAGATGACACTTCATGCTTTAAGAAAATAATCCTTTTGTGCATGTGCAGAAGCGTTTGGAAAATTGAACAAAATATGACAAACTAATGCATACAACTGTAAATAAATGTATAATCTATTAGATCTGTAAATCTGTAATCTTTACATTCTGTAAGATTTAATTGTGTTCGAAACAGTGAGGCATGAGTGTGGATTTCCTCGTTCTTCATGCTGCTTTCACCAAACAACGACTTGCCGTTATATTTATGGGTGACAGACCATTTTAAAACTACATTTTCAGTCATGTCGTTCATACCATTAAGTCTCAAATGTCTTTCAAATCCTGACAGGTATTGTGAAGACCGAGCTCTCTCGTCATGTTAGTCTCTGGCAAAAAGTCTTCATTGAACCTGTGGCCTGTCTGCTGTTCCTGGACCCGACAGCCGGTGCACAGACCACACTGCACTGTGCCTTGCAGGAGGGAATTGAGGCTCTAAGCGGCCGTTACTTCTCCTGCTGTGCTGCACAGAACCTGAGCGGCAAAGCCAGAGATGACGTCGTTGCCAAGAAGCTGTGGAAAGTGAGTGAGCGGTTATGCGACCTGGCCTGAACCCAAAGAACTGACTGACTCGGCCTAAGAGACTTGAAACAATATGCAGCCAGATATCTGTGATCTGATGTAAAAAGATATATCTTTATAATGTGTCTTTATAATATTTTAAACAGTGTGAGGAATGCAGCTGTGGTAGTAAATACAGTGTACAGGACACATGAACGCACAATTTTTTGCCATTTCCTCCAGTTGATGTGTTGAACGTTGTATGTGTTGTATTTAGATACTGAAATACTGTAATAAAATATTGTGGTTAAAGTTCCCTCTGTATCTTTGTGGAAGATTTGTCTGAATCTGATTAGGTTCGGTAGCACACACAAAATGCTCGCCTCCGACTGCTCGTCTTGTCAAAGACTAAAATCTAAAGCACAAAAAAAATTTGCACTATGTTTAGTGAAAGTTTAAAAAGTGAGAACCTCGTCACTTTCTGCTCCTTCAGGCGACACCTAAATAGACAAGCGTTAACCGAACCATCTGTTCATTCTCCAAATCACTCAGTGTTCAAAAAACAAGTCAAAGAAATGGGAATCTTGAGAGATTCTTGTACTCTGCATGAAGAAAAAGGTTCATGGGATCCCTCAGGGTAGCCTTTCAAAGGTATAGGATGCTCACGTTCACCATGTGGGAATGTTACTAATGAAGTCACTCCCTTAGACTTCAGTGACTTCTCAGAATCCAGTTATTTAAAAATTGTCCTCATTTTATAACAACACGCCGCCTTATCTTGATCTTTTAAACTCATCGTACAGGCCTTTGTTTTTTTGTTATTTTTTCTTCAGTGGACCCAATAGCGCTGAGCTACATACCCTCAGTCTGGAAACACTGAACTGCACGTTGCCACTGTCAAGTGTTCACATTCCAGAGTCCCACTTGAGCTGTAAACAAAGTTGCACAAATTAACTGAAACAGACCAAAAAAGGGCGACAATGTGCGCACACATTTATCTTTGTGTAAATTAGTTTGTACAAGCCTTTCTTTGTGAGCGAGGCTCACATCGCCATGAATTTTTATTCTTTAACATTTTCACGTGATAAATACAAATGCAATTTCTCCTTTGCTCCTGTTGCTAAGGCAACACTGTTGGTTTGGGCGCTCTTAGCAGCTTTCGAACAACGTCGAGACCCGAAAGTCCACTCACATGCAAGACTGCAGGTATTATTTTTGAGGCATACAGAGGAGGCGCCACAAAACATGGAGAACGACTAAAAGAATTCTGATAACATGCAACAGATCACAAACGCATTGACAACAGGACAAGTTTTCCTCTAGCTAACTACTTTTAAACTGCAAGTAATGAGAAAAGCAAACCTCAGAACGAAACTGTTACATAGTGTTACTCTATGCCCCAAGCCGTCTGTAAACTATCGGGTTTTAAAGAAAATAGTGTTAAAGAGAAAGAGAGTTACATACAGGGAAATAAAACACAAGCGGAACGTTGCTACAACTGTAAATAAATTACATTAACCAAAACGACAGGAACTGAAACTATGAACAGCAGCACAAACTGGATTAGGAGCAATGGGACTCCATAAGCAGTAATACTGAGATGTCCTATAAGCTTTAACACTAAAGTGCTTTTTTTGAGCCTTGTCAAGGAAATCCGTTCCAATATCCACTCCAGCTTTAGAAAAGTCACCTTGCTTGCTCTTTCAGGAAATGACCCAACCATCTCAGTCAACAGTTCTGATATGAAACCATAAATGAAACGGCTAAAAACACTGACTGACCACAGAAAAAAAGCTAAAATTAGGTTCAAGATGCTCACTTTGTATTAGTTATGACACAAACGCGTAATTCGAATCAGTGTTCGGAACGTTTCCGACGAGATACATTTGACGTAAACATACAAATTCATATCCATCTAAAACACACTACATTAAAATTGCCACTTTTCCCTTCGAGAAGTCCATTTTCTTCTGATCATGTTCTTGGCTGGGGAAGCCAGCCCCTGCCAACACCGAATATGAGTTTCCACAGGAAGTGAACAACGGAATGCCAGATCTGCTTATTCCTTTTTTCGTGTTTACTTGACCATGCTAAATTCATCTTAAATGTGCTCCACTCCAATTCAACAAAAACAAAAAGTTTTTTTTCCGTTCCACTGGTTTTCATTGATTCCCCAGTGTTCCTTGGCTCTCATGTTCACTGGCTTAAGCTTTGAATTCAGCAACTTCACTGTGGATGTTTTTACAGGCCTCAGAAAGTGAGAAAGATGTAGATGTAGGGGGTGGAGGCTGGAATTAGGTCCCATGGGGCGATGGCTGTGCCTGTTGTGCCTGTAGTTTGGCTTTAGAACTCTGCTGTCTCCAAAATGCATTCCAGATGCATCCGACCTTCTCTTGCTGCCTCGATTTGGATTTCGACACAATCCAAATTTTCCTCCACACAGGTTGAGTCCAGTGACTGCTAAGGCAGTCCTGGTCAAATCGTGGTGCGACCACCAGGGCAGCAACCTCACACCAGCGTGATCTCCACCTCCTCCCTCTTCTGCACTTGGCCCTGAGCCTGCTGTTTGGGAGGCGGAGGGGGCGGCGCAGCACGCACCTACAGAAACAAAAGATAAAATACAAACATTAGGCACAAACACCATCATTTCCTCCACCATTAAAAAGACCAGGTGGGGGAAACTTCTTTTTCTTCTTACTATTCTGTTTTTATGTGTTATGCATTTATTTTTGCCCAAAATAAAACTGGAAATTTATTTTCAAATGTAAAGAACCACTAAATTCAGATCCCAATTTTGGCATCTGATCTAATCAAATGAAATAACTGTAATATAGCAGTTTGCTGCACGAGTGAGCTTGGATTTGCTAGAGGGGCAGCACCTAACAGTCAGCTTTAATCACAGAAATTCGCGATCATTACAGAAACAGAAATTTCTGATAATCTGTAAGGTTAGTTTGGAGTGTTTTTATTGAAATATGTTATGCCTGAACATGACACGAAAGGGTGTGAAGTTTTCACTTGCATTTTATCACAAAAAACAGCTCCCCCAGAGAGACCAGACATTATAAAGGAGGCAGTTCACTGGTTGAAAAATGAATATAAACGTGTTTAATGCTTAATATAGTGTTTGTTTATGGGGAAAGTCCCACCCTTGAGTAAAATCATTTTGTTGGTAAGACTGCAGATGACAAAAGCCCACCCTGACTGAGAAGATATGCGAATGTGTAGTAGACAAAACAACATGAAACAACATGTTTTTGTGCTACAAACCATTTTTGTCAGATTTAAGCAGTGATTTTGAATGTTTTTGAAATGTTATTATGGCTTTTTGCTTTAGATTTCTAAGAGATTTCTTTTCTTCAAAGAGAGGAGTCTTTTGATTGCAAATGACTCTCAAACTTTACGATAAAGACTTTGGCTCCCCCCTCTGTCTGTTTGTAACACACAGCATTCTTTACATGGCCTAGACAAGCACAGCCTACTGTTATCAAACTTAAACTACTTGTTGAAGATCTGTCTATTGTTATTATTATTAAACATAATTTGTTGAACATTGTTGTTTTTCAATATATTGTAATTTGTGGCCATTTTGTAAAAGCAGTCCTTTAAGTGAATGTTGCCCTTCAAGATGTGTGAATAGTCATTAGGCGTAAAACGGCTCTAAAGTACTACATATACACTGTCTATATTACTATCATAAACATCACATATAAAAGGCACATATAGCTTAACCAGAGTTTTGGGTAATAAATAAAAAGGCCACAGTCGTGTTGTTGACTTCACAACCTCTGGTTCCATCTTGGGGTTTATTACTTTATTTAAAAGCAGCGCCTCATTCCAAGGTACTCACAGGTCTCAGTGTACCTGGTCCTCCATCTGCAGGGTACCTGGGTGGAGGAGTGGAGCCGTGGGAGTGACCTGCTGAAGATAATTGAACAAAGTAAAGATTTTACTGAGTAATACAACAGAATTGTGTCTTTCAATTCTGCCTACTTAACAATGTGCTGGAGAGCATTTACTAACAAAATTTTAGTAGGAACATCTAGTGATAAACAAAGAAGTATGAGAGGTGGGTCTCACTATGGCTAGAGGTTTTAGGCGGCCCAGGGGCTGGTCTGTGGTATCCATTAAGAGAGCGTGGACTTTGGAGAGGGGAGGCTGAGGCACTTGCCGGGCTGGAGAGGGGTGAGGACAGAGTTGGGGTTGGAAGAGGACTGGAAACAGGGCTGCTGCAGGCCGGGGACTGGTACTGAGTCATAGACAGAGGGCGGGGAGGGCGGCCCTTAGAGCAAGGAGACATCTTCACACAAAAAAAATTTAGTTACTATGGTTCATGAATTTCTTACAATAATGTAAAGTTTGTAGGCAATTTCTTCCAGGATCTATAAAGTTTTCTGATTCTGATTCTTGTTTGAACTGTGTATATTCACAGGACCATCCATTAATCATTGGAGAGTGCCACAATTTCAGTTGTTTTAGACCTGTATTCTTCCTGAATAGATTTGACAGAAAATAATAACACATTTAATTTGTGAGTATTTAAACTGAGTTAACAACTGGGGAACCATTGTCTTTATTTATCTAATTTCACATTTCTCCAGATATATTAACATTTTTTTAAATGTTCCTTTTATTTGGTTGGAAAATAATGGATCTAAAGATTGCCTGAGCTCTGCCACCCATAGACATTGTAGCAGACACTAGACATCTTCCCTGGTGATGCTCTTCCAGATGTCTAAAGAAGTGCAGTGATTTTCAGTTCATCCTGTGGTGAACCCTCATGATGGTATATGCTAGTATATGATACTGCTATGTTCTTTTTCTGTATGGTCATCTCTGTCACATCTACACATGCTGGGCTCTCCTTATGTTCAACATTTGTTTTCATGATTATTTTTCTACCTGGTTTTATGTCTTGCCAGTGAGCTCTTGCTTACTTAAGAAAGTAGCAGTGAATCTTTACACTCTAAATGCTTCTGAATGTTTTACAGATTTTATTTACTGCATATAATGTAGATGGGTCTCTCTCATACCTGTGCTTCCATGTCTCTCTGAGTGTCCTCGCCATTTGGTGCAGCCAGATCTTCCACTAGCACAGCAGGGAAGACCCCCACGTTGCCGTTGAACTCGCCCTCCCAGAAGCCGTCGTCCTCCTGGTTGTCTTTATTCAGAATGCGTATGATGGCTCCCTCAGGGAAGGAAAGCTCATCCTCAGTCTGAGCCTCGTAATCATACAGTGCTTTGGCAAAGTTCACTGTTAAGGGTTAGAAAGGAATGAGAGGAGTGGTCAATTAGTGGCTTTTTGGATAGATAAGACCAAGAATGGAACAATGAGAGAAAAATATTTTCCCAAGACCACATATTAATCGTCAGGGATTAAATCTTTAACACATGTAGGGTCAATTTCCCAGACAGGGATTAAGCCTAGTCCTGGATTACGTAGTGCTGTGAATAGAGATTTTACATTGAAAAGTAAAGGGTAGTCCAAGACAAGGCTTAATCCCTGTTCAGGAAACCGACCTGTAGAGACCCTTTTTAAAATAACTATTCAGCCTTTCTGCATATTTGTGTCTGTGTATCTTGCTGAAATATTTGAAAGTGACCATGCTGTCATACGTAAACAGAGCACAGCACACAGTGTGAACAACATGAAATTCTTCCTCTGCATTTAACACATTCACCAAGTGAAGCAGCCGGCAGCCAGGAACAAAGTGCCTGGGGAGCAGTGTGTGGGGACGGTATCTTGCTCAAGGGAACCTCAGAGGTGCTTAGCAGTCTTGGGACATATATAGTACGTTTGTGGTTCTTGTGTTTCTAAGGTTTTATTGATCACTACTACTATCACTACAATAATCTGGTAAAGATCTATCGGATGGAGAATAGATACCATCTCTTATAGTACTGAGCAAAAGTCTTGAGCCTCTCCTCATTTCTTTTTATTTTGTGTTGAATCACCTTGCTGGCACAACAATACTATTTTATACCCATAAAGCGGTCTAATCTTTGGCATATTGAGTAGTTTAAATGAAAGAAATGGGAACAAATATTTTACTGAGACTGGCTGCAAAGTCCCTGAAGATACAAGGAGCACAGATAAAGGTGTTCCAATCTCTCAGTACTCAGAACCACCAGTATACTGATTACCGGCCTGATTATCTGCACCTGTTTCTTCACTGGTTCAGGACTTAAGTCAGGTTCAAGACTGAAGGCTGAAATCCTTCAGGAAGTCTGGAGAACTGTTCCTCGAGACTACATTAAAAATACAAGAAAGTCCGGATCTTTGGAAGCAAAATAAGAAGAAATGAGGGGTAGCTAAAGACTTTTGCACAATATTGCATGACTTATTCATTTAAGCTCCAAGCTAGTTGTATGCAGGTTTGAAAAGTGATGAATGAATCCAGTGAGGTCAATATCCATTTGGCATGTTGTGCTGACAAAGTCTTGACAGTGTGTTAAGCATTCTACAGACTGCGCAATAATAGTATATAATAAGATCATTACAAATCACACTGTGTGACACGAATCTTGGGTATGATGTGTGTACAACAATGTGTGTGTGTGTGTGTATGAAGGTGTGTAGATGTATGATGGTGTGTGTGAAGGTGTGTAGATGTATAATGGTGTGTGTGAAGGTGTGTAGATGTAC
>JBBJLS010066293.1:0-12695 GCA_037577275.1 Bryconaethiops microstoma
ATAATTTTGGAAAAATCTGTAGAAGTGGAGACATTTTCTCACAATTTTTTTAAAGAGCAAAACTGAAAGAACAGAAAAAATCTTTTGTTTACTGAGGTTTAAGATCTGGGTTTATGAATTACTGACATACGCTCTTACACTGAATGTTCTCACAAATACAATAATAAAAGTGTGTGTGTGTGTGTGTGTCTGTGTGCTTCTCAGAGAGAGAGCTGCATTATGATGAGACTGTTCTGCCTGTGTATGTCTCACTCGGCCCAGACAGCTACATGCTGGTCAGAAAGAGCCCCTACAGCAGTGACATCAGAAACTACCTGAGTATGAAAAACACGCACTCACAGACACACAGAGGCTAGACAGGGATGCTCTAAGTAATTGCTGCTCAAAGACCTGTGTGTGTTTGTTTGTGTGTGCACGTGTGTGTGAGTGTGTGTGTGTGTGTGTGTGTGTGTGTGTGCGTGCATGTACCCAGATGGTAAAGTGGAGGTGTGTAAGCTGGGAACACTGAGAGTTTGTGAAGTGAAAGGAGAGAAAAACAGAAATTTCATCAGCCGCTGCTGTGAGCTCAACCACTCCACCTTCAGACTGTACAGAGACACACAGGTGTGTGTGAATGTGTTCATGATTCATTAAGGAATAAAACTGTGTTATGTGTGTAAAATGTGCAGAGAAGGACATCACCGTTAAAGAAGATATACACAAGTGTGTGTGTGTGTGTGTGTGTGTGTGTGTGTGTGTGTGTTTGTGTGTGTGCAGGACTCCCAGTGTGAGAAGGAGTGGTCTATAAAGGAACTGAAGATTTATCAGAGCTACAGGAGTAAACTGCACCCCCCAACACCGTAAAACACTCGCACAACACCCCAAACACCATAACACACACAAACACAACACCCCAACACTGTAAAAAAACATACACAACAGCCCCAACACTGAAAAACACTCACACAACATCCCCGAACACCATAACACACACAAACACAAGACCCCAACACTGTAAAAAACATATACACGACAGCCCCAACACAGAAAAACACTCACACAACACCCCCAAACACAATAACACACACAAACACAAGACCCCAACACTGTAAAAAACATATACATGACAGCCCCAACACAGAAAAACACTCACACAACACCCCCAAACACCATAACACACACAAACACAACACCCCAGCACCTTAAAAAACATATACACAACACCCCCAACACCGTAAAAAAAAACACCCCAACACTAAAAAATTCTCACACAGCACAATACCTCCAACAGCATAAAACACTAAAACAACACCCCAAGCACCATAACACACACAACATAATACCCTAAACAACGTAAAACACACACACACACACACAACACCCTCAACACCATAACACATGCAATACCCCAACACTGTAAAACACACACACAACACCTCAACACTGAACAACACTCACACAACACCTCCTAACACTATTACACACACAAACACAACAGGCCCAACACCGTTAACATATACACAACATCCTCAACACTAAAAACACTCAAACAACACTATACACCCCAAATACCATAACACACACAAACACAACACCATAAAAAACATACACAACATCCCCAACACTGAAAAACACTCACACAACACAATACCCCAACAACATAAAACATTCACACAACACCACAAGCACCATAAAACACACAACATAATACCCTAAACAATGTAAAACACACACACAACACCCTCAAACTGTAAAACACACACACAACACCCCAAGCACCATAACACACACACAACATAATACCCTAAACAACGTAAAACACACACACACAACACCCTCAAACCGTAAAACACACACACAACACCCTGACACTGTAAAACACACACAACACCCAACACTGTAACACACACACAACACCCTGAACACCATAACACATGCAATAACCCAACACCATAAAACACACACACAACACCTCAACACTGTGAAACACACACAGCACCCCAACACCGTAAGAAAACACAACATATCAATGCCGTAAAGCACACACACAATACCCTAAACACCATAACCTCACCACAGACACAACACCCCAACACCTACAATACCATAACACACACACACAACAAACCCAGTAACATACCACACACACACATTTTACAAACAAACACTATAATACACACACACACATTTTTATTTGCGTTGATGTATGTATTTGTTTATTTGTTTTTGGTTTTTTTGGGTGTTTATGTGTTTCTGTGTAGGTGGGGCCTGACACTGGTTGCAGACGGGCGACAGCAGTGGTGAGTGTTGGTCAAATTTAGAGCTTTTAGTTTAAAGATTCTCCTCAGAAATTTAACTTCCTCTTCACAACTCTTCACTGTTCAACAGAAATCCTCGCATTTCTGTTATTAATAATTCCGCTATAATGCTGTAATTAGTAACCCCTCCATAATTAAATAATACTCATATATTATGTAATTGGTGTCCTGTAATTCTGTAATTGATACTCTATGAATGTTACCCCTCTACAGTTCTGTAATTAATACCCCTCTATATTTCTGTAACTGATAATCCCGCTATAATTCCGTAACTAATAACCCATCTAGAATTCTGTAATTAATAACTCATCTAGAATTTTGTAATTAATAACTCATCTAAAATTCTGAAATTGATAACCCCACTAAAAGTTTGTAATGAATAACTTCTCTATAATTCTGAAATTAATCACTTTATAATTCTGTAATTAATAATCCTTCTATAATTCGGTATTTAATGACCCCACTATAATGAATAACTTCTATAATTCTGTAACTAATAACTCCTCTGTAATTCTGTAATTAATAATCCTTCTATAATTCTGTAATTAATGACCCCACTATCACTCTGTCATTAATACTCTATTAATCGGTTACCCCTCTATAACTCTGTAATGTATAACCCCTCTGTAATGCTGTAATTAATAACCCCTCTATGTTTAAACATCAGGTACCTCTGCTGTGAGAATGAGGATCAAATGATTGAGTGGTTGGCCACCTTTCTGAGTCTTCAGGTAAATTTTTCCTGTCCTGAAAGAGTGGTGTTTTATTTCAGGTTCTCAGAGGGGAAACAGAAGTAAGCAGATGCGAAACAATAATGAACAGAAGTGAACAGTACCTCTGATCTTCTTAATCGCAAGATTGTTTTCTCTGGTTTTTGTCAGGCCTGGGGACAGTGAAGTTTGTATTTTGGTTTTGGGCTTTTACGTTGAAGTATGATTGGCTGATTTAGTCACAGCTGAGTTGAGTTTATGTTGACTGATTGTGTTTGATTATTGGTTCTTGTCTTTGTTTTGTACGTATTTAAAGAGGTTTTGTTTTATGCACTGTTGTCGGTACACCGTCCGTCTTCGTGGATTTAGTTATAGAGTTCTCCTGTTTCTCCTTTTGTTTTGAAGCCTGGACCTCGTGCCGCTTATGTTATATTTGGAAAATAAAGTTCACAGAAGGGAAATGGATGTCTGCCTCTGCGCCTGCCCTTATTCGGGGAAAAGGGGAAACCAGGACAGTTTAAAATTTTATTTGGGCTTCTGTAGCCTTTCTTTAATGACAAACACATTTTACTGCATTTTTAACAGACACTAATAACACTATGGCTGTTTCAGGATGTCCCACAGGGCTCTGTCCTGGTCCCTCTTCTGTTCATTATTTACTTGCTCCTCCTCAGCAGTTTCTGTCCTCAGTGCGGTCTGTAATTGTCTCCTTGGTGCTGCTGGCTATGCTGAAACTATGAGGATGCAATTCTACCGCAAGATCTTTTGATAGATTTTGTTAATATGTTGCACTTTGGGGTCATTTTTTATTTTTTCTTGGTCAAGAATGTCACCAGACCCCGCTAAACTTAGCCCCCCTCCATAAACTGCTCAATAACCATCACCATAGGTGTTCCTTAATAACACTGTTTACTAGGTGTTCGGGGTCTTTGGGGTGCCAGGGGTCCGTTAGCCTGTGCTAAGAGAACATTGTCATTGGCTGGATCAAAGAGCTCTGAGGAAGGTTGACTGGTCCAAATGACAGTAGTTGCTATAATCACCTAATCTGATACCAGTTACAACTTCATGTTCATCTATTTCATTTTCTCTCTCTCCCTGCATTCTCTTTCTCTGTCTCTCTCCCTCTCTCTCTGTTTTATTTTCCAAATCTCTCTCTTTGTCTCTCCTCTCTTCCTCTTCCCCTCTCTCTCTCTCTCTCTCTCTCTCTCTCTCTTTCTTTCTTTCTTTCTTTCTCTCTTCTCAGCATGGTGGAAACCTGTGGATGAAGTGAAGAGGGACGCAGCTGGCCTGGGTGTTTTTCGGGATCTTGAATGAAGAAACTGGAGAAAGTTTAGTGTAAATTATGATGAAATGAAGAAACCAGAGAAAGTTTAGTGTAAATTATGATGAAATGAAGAAACTGGAGAAAGTTTAGTGTAAATTATGAGGAATAATCAACATTATTCAACATTTACATTAGACATTTATTTTTAATATTGTGATAACTTGAGATGCTTTTGTGTTCATGTTACAGCGTTATTCAGTTTCATAGTAATTTTCCTTTGTAAGTCATCTGTGTCTTTAAGACAAACATTAGGCAGGGTGTAGAGAGAGAAAGAGAGTGTGTGTGTGTGTGTGTGTGTGTGTGTGTGAGTCGGATGAGAGAGGGCTTGATTTAACCTGTGTTGTGGCCAAGAAACAGCAACTCTGCTAAAAACAAAAAACTCAATAAAGCAGCTTCTTTGTCACAAACGCTGTCTGGTGCTTGAGGAGAACTCTGGGTCGCTACAATATTAAAATATTTTACTGCTCATAATTACGACGTCACACTTTAACACCAACACTGCCATAACAAACAGAAACATATTTAACGGTGTTACAATAAATGATATAATTAATATAATAATTAATTAATTATAATCATAATTAACTAAATGACAATAAACCTACTTGGCTTGACTGGGTTCGGTTCTGAGGAGGAACTTTGAACCAAACTGCCATAAAAGCTGTACGGTAACAGTGTTTAAGCACAGCATGCTGATCATACGATCAATAAAAAGGCAATAAAGGAGATGTTCCTGGATGTGTGTGTGTGTGTGTGTGTGTGCGTGTGCAAAATACACCTAACCACGCGTCGAACTGGTGTAGGGGAGGGGTCCACATCCCCCAAGCCATGAAGACCCTTACACTCACGTGGACAGGGGTCTCTGCACTTTTGGGAGAACATGACAGGACACAATACACACAGCTGTCTCTTACAGCACACACACACGCACACATACACACGGGCGCGAGTCGTTTTATTTGTTTATTGTTGTGATATTCCGCAGCCCGAGCTCGTGTCCAACCGCTGACTTTGCATAACAGGTCGCTATAGTGATTTGAGCGACATCTCGACTGTCCAATCAGCGTTCTTTTAGTGCTACCCAATCGCAGCACGGGGAGAGGTGGGGCTCGCCCCGCCCACTGTCGCGAAGCGTCCAATCGCAGCACAAGGGGATTGAAGAGAAAACACAATTCCGCTCGCTGCACCGAAGTGTCCAATCATAGAATTCGAGCTCAGGTGGGCCAATCGGAGTGCGCGGGTGGGTCTCATGGAACGTGCAGAGCTCACCTGCGCACGGTGCCAATCAGAAGCGCAAAGGTTCAGGTGAGGAGCAACTGAAGGAAACCAAACACAAACACAGCAGTGTCCATCTGTGTGCGTGTGTGTTAGAGAGAGAGAGAGAGAGAGTGTGTGTGTGTATGTGTTGAGCAGAGCTCGCGCCATGTCCGCTGTGCGGTGGCTCGCGCTCGCGTGCCTGGCGCGGCTGTGGTGTAGCGCGCGCGCCGCGACCTTCTGCTCGGCCTACCTGAGCGTGGAGGCGAACCTGAACTCGAGCGCGTTCCCCGGGAACCTGTCCCTGTGGCGGCGCGAAACGGCGCTGTTCGGGCGCGAGTCTCCGCTCCGGAGGTTGAGGGGCCGCGTGCTGATCGCCGAGCCGGTGTACGCCTGCGGACCGGACACCAGATTCCTCGGCGCGCGGGGGCGGCGAGACTGGATCGCGCTCATCAAGAGAGGGAGCGGTTGCACGTTCACCGAGAAGATCAACCTGGCCGCGGAGAGAGGGGCCGCCGCCGCCGTCATCTACAACGAGGACGGAACAGACAACACTGTCATACAGATGGCACACCCAGGTAAATACTTTATTACTGATCATACTCACTTCATCACTGATCATACTCACTTTATTAGTGATCATACTGTATTACTGTTCATGCTCATTTCACTACTGATCATTCTTTATTACTGATCATATTCACTTAATTACTGATCATACTCACTTTATTACTGCTGTTATTAGTGTTACTATGGTTACTGTCATTAGTGTTGTTGCTTTTATTAGTACTGTTCTTACTATTATCATCATAATAAGTTATTGTTTTTATTAGTTTTCTTCTTGCTGTTGTCATTATTATTTTTGTTTTGTTCTTCTTCTTGTTATAGGACTTATTTAAATGATGTGCATAGTAAATGCAATGTAAATACAATGTATTGTACTAAAGTATATTATGTAATTGTTAGAAAGAGTGAATACAATTTAAATGCAAAACAAAACAATTTCGAGGCAGAGCTGCTGCTGTGGTCATCTAACGTTCTTCTCTCCATGGTTCTAGATAACAGTGATCATACTGTTGTGGGCTGAAATTGATCAGAGACACTCTGGGCTGTTTGTTCTGCTTCTTATTTTAGTTTGGGTTCCACTTTGTGGTGTAATACAGGAAGTGTGAGTGTGTGTAGTTTAGCTATGCAGGCAGCTATGCAAGGATGACAGAGCACACGACGAAAATAAAGCTGTTCCCTGGATTCTGTCTGAATTGTTTCCAGTGATGCAGAGTTTACAGAACACAGCCAACAGGACTGTGTGTGTTTGTGTGTGTGTGTGTGTGGGTGGTTAAAGTAGGGTCAGGTGCATTCTTCACAATCATGTTTCTCCTGTTTCATGCTAAAATAAAGGTGACATGCGTGTGCGCACGCGCGGGAATGGGTGTGCACGCGCTGGTGTGTGTGCGCATTTGTGTGAATTGAAGGTTAAAGTACTGAGCTGATCGATGGTTGTGAAATTCAGGTCAGCAGCAGTGGAGTCTTAGATACACACACACACACACACACACACAGAGCTGTGTCTGTAGGGTGTAGTACACTCTCCAGTAGTTGGAACGTCACTGCAGTTGCACACTGCAGATTTAGCTGAATATTCTACTGTGTTAAGTCCTCTCCTGCTTTTTGATGGGTTCAGAAGAATGCCCTTAACCCTACACCATTACACTCTACCCTAAACCTGACCCTTAACCATAACCCTAAACCTTAACTCTGTACCCTAAAACCAAAACGTTAACCCTGAGCATTAATTCTGAACCATTAATCCTAAACTTATACTCATCCCTAAACCTTAACTCTTAACCATTAAACCTAAACCTAAACCTTAGCCCTAACCCATAAACTTTAACATTAATCCTAAAAACTTAATCTTAACCCTAAACCTTAAACTTTAACCCTAACCCTACAATGTTAAATTTAACCCTAAACCTTAATTTTTAACTTTAACCCTCACCCTTACCAATAAAGGTCACCATTAACCTTTAACTCAAACCCGAGCTCTAAGCCTAAACCCTAAACCTCAACCCTAAACCCTAACCTCACCCCCAACCCTAAACCCTAACCTCAACCCTAATCCTCAACCCTAAACCCAAACATCATTCCTAACCCTAAACCCTAACCTAAACCCTAAACCCTAATCTCACCCCCAACCCTAAACCCTAACCTCAACCCTAATCCTCAAACCTAACCTCAACCCTAAACCCTAATCTCACGCCTAACCCTCAACCCTAATCCTCAACCCTAAACCTAAACCTTTAACCGCAATCCTAAACCTAAACCCTAATCATCAAGTGCTGCTTTCCAACCACCTTAATCAAAATAAAGGAGTGAAAGAGGAAACAGTGTGAACATCCAGATTTACAGGATTTACAGGATCTGGAGGCAGTTGTGAAGGTATCAGCCCGTACATTAACATCGGGAATGATATCAGAATGGGAAAGTGGTTTTATTGCATTCCTGCTGTTTGTGATGTCATGTGAGAACAGGTTTGATGAGATTACAGACACACAATAGCCCTAAAGTTTCACTGAAAGTGTTGTTGTTTTTCTGTAAGCACTCGGTACGGAATCTTGCTGTGGGAACGCCACACCGCTGTGTGTGATCCTCAGAGGGCTGGACTGAGGTCACACAGTCGCTTCTCTCCCTCAATCTGCCACCTGGGGGCTTAGCTTAACTGTACTCTGCCGAGCAGCTCTGTTTCCGAGGGCGACTTCGCAGACTCGCACGTTCCTGATTCATTCATCATCTGCTAGCGGTGAAGCTGCTCAGATGTGAGATCGCCTTAGGCATCTGCTTATCCAGCATCCTGCTACTCTCTCAACAAGCTTTTCTCCAGGGCTCCATCAGAATGTCCATCCCACAAACATCCATGTTCAGAAAAGAGCATAACTGTCCTCTCTCTCTCTCTCTCTGGGTGGACAGGGTGGCCTCCCCCTCCTCTGTCACTTAAAATAACTATCCTTTCTCTCTGGGTAAGTAGGGTGGTCCTCCCTCTCCCCCATCTCTCACTATGACTGTCCTTTAGTTCTCTGGGTGGGTAGAGTGGTCTTCCCTCTCTCCCCATCATTGAGTATAACTATTCTCTCTCTCTCTGGGTGGGAAGGGTGGTCCTCCCTCTCCCCCATCACTCAGTATAACTGTCCTCTCTCTCTTTCTCTGGGTGGGTAGGGTGGTCCTCCCTCTCACTCATCACTCAGTGTAACTGTCCTCTCTTTCTCTGGGTGGGCAGGGTGGTCCTCCCTCTCCCCCATCACTCAGTCTGATGTTAGCCAGCAGGGATGTCTGTTAGCTGGTGTAGCAGAATTAGCAGTTAGCATTCTTCTCACAAGAGTGTTGAGCAGCCTGTTGTGTTAGCAGTGGTTTGATAAGATGTGGTAGCGCTTCAGAAAGAACATGCCTTCACTCCTCCAGTGTTCGTCGTTTCATATAAAAGTGGGTGACTCACTAAACTGGGAGACACATCAAACTTTTCTAGTTCCTCTCACACAGTTCTAAGCAGCAGCTCCATTACAGGCACAGACTTGCCCCCTGTGTGCTTCATGCCTCCAGGTGAGGCGAGTCTGGATGTGTACCTCTCTCTGGAGCTCCAAGTCCATCAGTCTGACTGTGACCTGCTTCTAAGAGCTACACCAGGACTCTGGATCTCGTCTGCCAAAGTGTGTGTGTATAAATGTGTGTGTGTGTGTGTTTGTGTGTGTGTGTGTGTGCGCGCGTTTGCAGGCACCAGCATTGTGGCGGTGATGATGGGTAATGAAGGCGGGACTGCGCTGGCCGAACTGCTGCAGTTGGATGTGGCCATTACAATGGAAATAGAGGTCGGCCGTACGTATGAGCCGATGATGAGTCATTACTCCATCTTCCTCATCTCCATCTCCTTCATCATCATCACCACGGCAACGGTCACATACTTCATTTACTACACCGCTCGGAGAGTCTACAGAGCCAGAGTGCAGAACCGCAAACAGGTACAACCGCAGTCCTGTTCGGAAGTGTGACCCGCTCCGCTCTTGCTTGTGTTTTTGAAGACCCCCTTCTGATGATACGTCTTGAGAGTGGGAGTACATTTTTAAAGGAATGCAGGTGTTTTGGTGTGTAAACCAAGTTTGTAAAACCAAGTTTACACAATGTGCTTTAACAATGTGTAAAACCAAGTTACACAAGGTGTAAAACCAAGTTTACACAATGTGCTTTACAAGGATAGAATATAAAATAAAATAACGAAGTAAAATGTCAGAAGAAATAAAATAAATAAAGTGCAGTAGAAATAAAATTGAATAGTGCAGTTTTTTGCAGCTTTTTAACGCTGCTCATGCTTGGTGTACAATAGGGTTCCTTGCGGAATGCAGAAGTGTGGCTGTGTGTGTGTTTTGTGTGTGTGTGTGTGTGTGTGTGTGTGTGTGTGTGTGTGTAACAAGAGCTGTACGGTGGTTTAAGCGCCGAGTTTCCCTTTTAAAATATTAACGTGTGTGTGTGTGTGCTTGTGTGCGCACAGCTACTTGGTGTATTGTGGCCATCGTTCTTTGAGTTCTGAGACATTTAATGAATTCAGGGAAAAAAAATCATTACATGTACTGATATGAAACAAGAGCTGTACACCCCATAATATTCCACATTTTACTTTGTACCTCTCTCTCACACACACACACACACACACGTTCCTTTTTCAAGCAGTTGTTCCGCGGTGTTCGTTTGTGTGAGTGTGCATGTAAACAGGATCTAGATCAGACGAGAAACTACAACAAGAAAAAAGTGTGTGCGTGTGTGTGAAGTCTCACTCTTCCACTGATTCCCCTGAATGTTCACGGAGTTCTGGAATTGTTGCTGAGCAGCGAAAATACAAACACACACGCGCACACACTTTCCCTCTCTCTCTGTCTCTCTCCTTCTCTCTCTGTCTGTTTCTCTCTCTTTCTTTCTCTCTCCCTCTAGAGTAGGAATAATGTGTGTGTGTGTGTGTGTGTGTGTGTGTGTGTTTCTTCTCCAGAGACAGCTGAAGGCAAAGGCCAAGAAGGCGATTGGTCAGCTGCAGGTCCGCACACTTAAACGTGAAGATAAGGTACAGCGTGCGCGTGTGTGTGTATATGTGTGTGTGTGCGATACAAGTGGAAATGAGCACTGAGTCTTTCATCCACTATTATGGAGCGTGATCACACAAACAGCGGAAAACAAGGCATTTTAAGTTTCTTTTTAAACCTGGCAACGGTTGGAGCGCATGTCGTCTGATCTTCATGTGGAGCTGGTCCCGTAGTGAACACCGTAATGACTAAATGCCTTTTCGCCCTGTCTCGATCCTGATCTGGGCATCACTAGCTGACCGGCTACACCAGGTCTAAGAGACCTTCCAGGCTAACATTCACCTAACATGTTTTATTTATTTAGGGCCCAAACCATTCAGTGACTTAGCAGCACTTTGAACACAGTTCTGTTTGGAAGTCAGTGTAAAGACCCGAGGATTGGAATAATTCGTTCCCTTTTCTTTTTTTTTTTTAGAACTCTAGCAGCAGCGTTTTAAATACATAATCTAATGTTTTTTTGGGGCGGCCACTTAGAAGAGCACTGCAATAGACAACCCTGCATGAAATAAAGACAGTATAAGTTTCTTTGACACAAACTCTATAACTCTAGCTATGTTCCTGAAATGCTAGAATGCTGATTTAGTCATCGATTTAATGTGATCACTGAAACCGAGGTCTCCATCCAGGATTATACCAAGGTTTTTGGCGTGAGCTTTTGTTGCACCCAGCCAGTTACTTTTTTGAAGCATAAACACGATTTGTGTTTAGTAACGTGGTGGATAGTGTGCATTGCAGTTATAGGCCACATTGTACTCTAAAAGAATGAAGGAGAAGGAGCATGTATAGGTTGAACAAAAGGGGCCCAAGAATGGATCCTTGTGGGACTCCATATGGCATAGTGGATTCCTCTGATTTACAAGTGTCTATAGAGACCAAATAATCTGTGCTTTCTAGGTACGTCCTAAAATATCTGAAGACTGTTTCCAAAAGCCCAATCCAAACTTCTAATCTCTCAGCAGTATTTTATAACTGACGTAGGAAAACCTGCTCTAAGATCTAGCATTACCTAGAGTGTTACCTGAATGTGTGCACAGATTAATGTCATTTAATACCTATCAGAGCTGTTTCCGTAAAGTCGTTGAAGCAGCCATTAAAATTCCATTTAAACAAAGTAGTTATTGATTTGTTTCGAAACTCCTTTCTTAATGACTTTCTTGCCTAAGGTCTATAATTTTGTTTTTTTATTGTGGAGGTGTCCAGGTTTCTGTGTTACGTAAGGGGTTTGATTACAGCAGTCTTTAGTGATGCAGGAGACACTTCTGACAAAAGAGCCGTTCATAATTTGCATAAATTCAAATGTGATACAGTTTGAAACACCTTTTAAAAAAAGCTTGTGGGTGAGACAGCAAGTAGATGGCTTAAGATACAGCAGTTTCTTCAATAGTTGTGCCCTCAGTAGCAGTATATTCCGACATGAATGTCATATTTTTCTGTATGTTAATATAGACTGTGTTGTGTCACTGCTTGGCTGGATATAGCTGGCGTTCAACTTTATAATACGTCCAGGTTACGTCCAGAGTTAGCCTACAGTGGAAAAAAGAACATGAATGTTGTTAATGTTCTTATTATTAGAGAACAACAAAGCAACAATTACAGAAAGAATGTGTGTGTGTGTGTGTGCGCGTGCGCAGGAGACTGGGCCTGATGCTGATTCCTGTGCAGTGTGTATTGAAGCATATAAACCTGGAGATGTTCTCTCAGTCCTCACTTGCAGGTACATCTTTACTCCTTAAAGCCATATTTCAGCCACACACACACACACACACATCTCACAAGGAGCACGGGAGATCAGTCAAGACACGTCCACAGCCTGTAGTTCTCTGCTTTAGCTGATGTTAGGGCTAGAGAACCAACTGTATGCATTCAGTAAAATCCTCAGGATCCAAAAAGTTTTACACTTTAGATCTGAAACAGCAAAATGGAAGTGTGTGTGTGTGTGTGTGTGTGTGTGTGTGTGTGTGTGTGTGTGTGTGTGTGTGTGTGTGTGTGTGTG
>JBBJLS010066363.1:0-12691 GCA_037577275.1 Bryconaethiops microstoma
CTGAAGCTGAAAAGAGGATGGCTTCTACAACAGGACAATGATCCTAAACATACCTTGAAATCCACCATGGACTACCTTAAGAGACGCAAGCTGGAGGTTTTGGAATGAGCATCACAGTCCCCTGATTTAAACATCATTGAAAATTTGTGGGTAGATCTTAAGAGCTGTGCATGCAAGATAACCAAAGAATATTACAGAACTAGAAGCCTTTTGCAAGGAAGAATGGGTGAAAATCCCAAGCACAAGAATTGAAAGTCTTTTAGTTGGCTGTAAAAAGCATTTGCAAGCTGTGATATCTGCCAGAGGAGGTCTTACTAAGCACTGACTGTTTAGGGTGCCCAAACTTTTGCAGAGTGCCACAATAATGTTTTTATTTTTTCTTTGTTCAATTTATGACATGAAAAGTAACTATGCATCAATGTTTGCCGAAAATATTGTGCATTTTTTCCATTTCCTAGAGAGACTGTGTTTACATCTTTTCAATTAAAAAATGACATATGTTATTTATCGAGGGGTGGCCAAACTTTTGCATAAGACTGTATACACACACAGACACACACAATCGATATATAATCACTGTTTGACCTTCAAGTGGAGATGAATGTACAGCTACGGCTGTGAACAACCTTACAGCAATGAAAGATGTAATGGAAAATAAACAAGAGTGGCCTACCATTTTTAGCTTGACTGACTTGTTACTCTTTCAGTATGTCTTGCTACTGAAATAAATGAAAAAACTATGCACACTCTTGGATGGGCACTTTGAAATGAGTAATTAGAATGACTTTAAACATGTTATTAAAAATTAATCACTATATTTTAAAACAACAAGCCTTAAAACATTATTCAAACAGCAGGACATGGTTTAATGTATTCTATCCACGACAAAGTAGCATGCCAGGATACCTATTAGACAGAATTCCATTAGCGTCATGGACAAGCCATTACAATTTCTTGGAAACAACAGGCATCTATGAGTTTAAAATATGTTGCAGTGCATCCATTGCTTATTTGTTTTCCCTCCCCAGAGTATTTGGGTTTCTTGCCAAGAATGCTATCTAATCTGGCAAAGTGTCTTCAGAATGTAAAACTTCCACCTGCTGCCATGAACACCCCTACACCTCCACCCCCACCCCACTTTGTAGAGCTCCCTGAGTTTTCAGGGCTTTTTAAAAAAGTAATTTCAATAAAACACTCCAAGATGTGTTACAGAATTTTAATCTCTATTTCTCTCAGAATTAAATGCTCCACTGCTTAAGTGGAGGCTACAGTTTTTTGATGGAGGTCTCAAGCGTAAGCTTTGAAATCTCTTTCAGTATAATGGTGCTTGGTGCAAAGCCATGGCTTATGTTCTGAGAGCACCCAAAGGTAAGAGACAGAGGTAAAATCAATTTTAAAACCTGTTACCCAAGGTTCAAGTGCATTTGTCTGTTCACATGAGTGTAAACGTCAGTCTTAGTTAAATACTCCTTTTTTCCTTGCTGTTTCTGTCTCCACTCATTTAAATGGAGCTGTCTTGGGATGCTGGGGAAAGGGGTAAGAAGAATATAGAGCTCTGAATGCAATTCTGGATTCTGGGAGGGTCTTTTTAAACATTTCAGTACAGATTACTGATTAGCTGTTATTGGTGCTATGAGTAAGTCTACTGAACATACTGTGAAATATAATTGTGGAGTTAACTGGGTATTCAATTAAGACATGTATAGCTTGGCACAAAGAGAAAACTGATGCTTCTGATATTGTTTCTCACATAAACAGTCATAGATCATATTCTAAGAAAACAATCTTTTGTTTTGTTTTGTTTTGTGATGTTACAAAACATTTAGAGCATTTAAGAGTTTAATTCCAAAATGCTGTATATCCATTTTTAACTATTTTGTTTGAATAGAATAACAGTTGACATACAATGCAAAATGTCTTTTTACTATAATAAAGGTTGTCATAACACTGAAATGAGTAAAGCCCATTTTTAACATATATAACCACAAAAGAAAATTCTTGTAGTGGTATTTAATGCATTCAGGAACAAGACTCTTCAAGGCTATAGAGTGATTCAGAATATTTACTGATATGATTCCTTTATCATACTTGGACTGACATACTTGTAAATGGCTTCTTAGCTTTCTACAGATGTCAGTGTGTCGTACAACTTCTTAAAGGCATTAGTTTAACACAAAAAACTATCTGTCAGCTGATCATCTAAACTGCAGATAATAATAATTTATGCATAGTATCCTTGCTTGTACCACAGCATGTTATGCTTTTCTGTAACTATAATGACTCTTTTTAATTAAAGGGGACTCTTCTTAGATTCGTTATACAGGTATAGATATAACCGTGTCAAAGAACCATTTGATTGTTTAAATTGTCCTTTGTACTGTTAAATGGCTTTGGTGAAACTGCTTCTTTTATATAGAACTTCACAAACGTCTCTATATAGTGCCAAAAGGGTTCTGCTTTTGTCAAATAAACTTTTTGGTATTATATCGGTGGACAATATGGCAAAAATATAATATCACAATATTTACTTACAACAATACAGAATATTTCACAATATTTTTTTTCTGATATCTCATGTTCAGCATTCAACATTTCACACCCTGCACTGCATTAAATCTAATGGACTAGGAATAATTTCACCTTTTTGCTAAAAGTGTGCTTCCGTGATGCTGTTGCATGGCAAAGTGGTCTACACATTTCGATTGGAAATCCTTTTTTTTTGGCTGGTCGGAGGCACGCATTGAAATTCAATCAAACCTTATCAGTCTGGATAAACTCAATAAGCACAATATGGGAGAAATGGAAAAGCTATTAGATTAAGGAAGAATCCTCTCTTCACTGCTGCATTTCGGTTGCATTGCATTTTGTGATAGAGCTTGATTGAATTCCGGACACTGTGTCCTGTGTTGTTTTTTTCTTTTTCTGTTTTCTCTCACCTTTTTTTTCCCCATCCCCGCTGCTTGGTGCTCGATCATGATTTAGCGGGCAATAGACAAGATAATTAGTCTCACAAAGGCAAACTCCTAGGCAGAGAGCACACAGTGACAGATTCAATGCTAGGGAGCATGCCTCTATTGCCAGGGCCAGGGAGAAAATAGAAAGTTGGTGAACTGGCCTGAACCGTGTGTTTTAGCACTGGCATTTTTCAACAGATCCTCCAAGCAGTGCTCTAATGGACTTTATGTGTTTGTGTGGGTGACTGAGAAAAAGGGACAGCGCTGCTTCTGTTGCCTTGGCCAATCTGATGAGCAAGTGACAACTACAATAAACGCTCTCACTTTACTGAATTACACAACAGCTTGCTCGGAGTTATATTTTGCTCATTATGCAATGATTCGAAACACAGAGGTCTCACTGTGTTTAGGGGAATTGTCAGCTTAAACTGTTGTTGTTACCCAAGACAAACAAACAAGGAAAATTTGCAAGGCAGATGGGATCTCAGTTCTGATTTGTATATTTGTGAAAAAAAAAGCTGTTACTGCTAGATTAATAGAAAAAATAGTTGACAGTGTAATCAGTTAAATCTGTATAAGCTAAATTCTGTAATTCCTTAAATGACCATTTTAGCAGCACCAAACACGATGAATAGAGATCTTAGTTCAGTCTCTCTTGCATTTAGATGATTAATAATAAATATTATGATATTATCACAGTTTTCTACAAAATGTCCTGTACGTCAAAATAGAATTCACTTCAGGTATTTATGCTTCCCAAAGTATAAAAATGTCAAGTAACCCTCCAGTCATATGTGCAAATTAAGTAACCTACTGCAGTTTAGTCCTACACACCATATGTTGCAAAATAGAGCAGCTCCTAAAGTATTCAATGTCATGCACTGCAAACCAATAACAAATTGCTTTTGACTTGCTTTTAAGAAAGAGTGGTCAGGATATAAGTGGTTTTTTTTTTAGTTCACCCAATCAAATGGTACACTCAGTACAATGTGAGTAGTATGTGGGTAGTATAATTGATATAATTGCTCATGAATAAAAATAAATGTATACTTTTCCTACCCCTAAAGAATTCCCCTAAAGTTTGTTTTGGTTGTATTTGTTTAAATTGAATCAATAGAAAGCAATTAACAAAAAAGTTATAGAAAAAATAAATGTAAACTATTCCAAAAATTATATAAGACATAAACAGATACACTTTTTCATTTTCATTTTGACAGTCTTATTTGTTAGTAACTCTTATTTATGTGTATATTACTCACATAGACGAAGAAGTCTTGTTTGAGATCGTTGAGGAAAGGCCTTACAAACTCTTTAAACATGCTCAGTTTTGTTCTAGAAGACATAAGAGCTTTAAAGGGATCTCATCTTGCTTTGTGCTTCCCTGACCCACATTCCACAACTATGCAGTGCAAACCGGAGGAATCACACTTTAGTTTCAGACTAATCAATGCCGGATAATGGTACCAAGGAAGGTCAAGGGTGTGACAGAAAGTTGTCAATCCACGATTATACACTGCGTGAAACAAGGTCAATAACACAAGACTCCTGGCTGGGCCTGTCTGTCAAGATGGTATAAATTGGATGTAGTGAAAGGCTGACAGAATGGGCTGGCTCAGCTCTATGAGTAATCATTAATAGGGATGCAAGGGACAGTTGTCCCGTTAGTGAAGACCAGCTGTGACATCAGAGGGTCTACAGCTCACATGAATGACACCATGTATTTTAATGAGGATCTACATTCACAGCAAATGTGTGAGAGTGTCTGTGTGATGGAAAGGGTTATAGTAAGGCCATGCTGTAGCTGGGGTGATGGATATCGCTGTTACTACTGGTTGAAAAAGGAGGGAACATGAAATATATTGACCTCTAGTGCAATGTCTTCCAGGCCTTTATAGATAATTGTACTGGGGCAAATATATTAGGCATAGCAGAATAGTGTATGTATGTCATAAACTATATATAGGCCCAGCATCACTGGTCTACTTACCATCAGCATCTGCTTGCAATTATCAATCACCACATACAGTTTGGACTCAATTTTGCTAGTTTGTGTTTTTTTCTGCTTGACCAGTCTTTGCTTTTTGATATCTGTGTCAGAAAAAAAATCCATAAAAAAGGCATTTTTATTCATTTATTATCTTTAATGTTTTTTTGAGTGTTGTGATTTTTTTTTTATTATTAATGTTTGAATAATTGCCTCTAATCCTGTTGATAAAACATTTGTTGTACATGTTTGTACTGTGCACAGCCTTCTTGTATGTTTGCTCTTCATGTTCTTAGTTATGATTTTAGAAATGTTTTTTAATATTGTAGCACACAACATTGTAGCACTAGGTATACATAAAATGCGTCATTATTGTTATTATTACAGTGGTTTTGATTGGAAGGTTCTGGTTCAAATCCCAGCATTGCCTACAACACCACTGAGGTACCTCGAGCAAGGTAAAGTCACCAGTGCATTTAGTGAATGGGTTAAATGCAGAGAACAATTTCACACTGTGTGCTGGACTGTGCTGTGGTGTGTTCACGCATTACAAAAATGTCCACTTTACTTTAGACTTTGTTTAAAAAGTCAAATGATCCAGAAGCAACACAGCAAAATCGGATTGTATTACTGTAAATTAGTAATCTTTTGGATTGGGTTACAGATCCTAATTTTAACAGGAAATCAGTAATCAGTACTAGAATACATTTGAAAGGAACCTGCACAACTTTGATGGGAGAATAATAGCCATAATAATGAGCTCACTTAAATTACCTTGTGCTAATTACACATCGAAATACATAAGACCTTGTAACATGGCTATCCATATATCGCTTTAATCATGTATGTATTCCACTGACAAGTAATACAAACATCACATTTGTTTTGTCTCATGCATGTGCAGTTTACAACCACAGTCATTGGTCCTTGGGCTTTTTTTCTCTAAGTAATAGGAGTTATAAATGCCTACAGAAGGCTTGCAGCAAGCAGAGAATAAACTATGATGAATGGCTGAGCATAAACTCTGATTGTTTGGACAGAAGTGGACGTGAGTTATAGCAGTCCTCTCAGTTTCAGCCATTCAGGGTCACACTAAATAAAGGCTAACTGGATTGGTCAGGAGTATACAAGCATTTTTGTGATTGTGGATGTGGCGAATCTTGATATTGCTCTTAGCAAGCCATCATCCACTATCTATGACATTTATAAAGATCTGTTAGTTTGTACTGTACAATGTTTCAGATTAAACTCATCTTTTATAATGCTGAACCAAGCTTACTTTATTTCTACCGCCAGCCAGAGTGATTGATGTTTATTAGCTCTGGCATCATCTATCTCCTCAGATAATAAATCCAGTTTATGATAAGAACTTTCATTATATCTGTTCTTTCTATTGCCAGATTTTTCTTCTACATAGTGTCCTTAAGAGTTTATTATGGCCACAACATCTCAACCAAGTGAGCCGGGCGTGCTCAAATCTCTTATGTAACACACCATCAAACCAACACAGGTCACACCGGGTAAGACACTGAGTACAGTAAAAAGCAAGAAGCCACATGGGGCACAGTCATCCTGTCAGGCTGAATCGTGGGATATGGGCTCGTTGCAGCACATTAGCTGCTCTTCAGGAAGCGTCCTGAGTGCCCGGGCAGGCACATTCCCAGAGGTAGAGCAGCAAGGCCTTGAACTCATGCGGTAAATTTGAGCGGCCCATGCTCAAAGCAACAGAAAGAACATGCCGTTCGTATGTTTTGAAGTACATGTTCACAATCATGTGTCTTATCCATGTAGCACCTAGTGAAATGCCATCTTTGTCTGTTCTGCTAAAAATAAATAAGCACTCATATAATTGAGTTTGACTTTGCCAACCCGCTACAAAACACCCTCGTGTTATTATTATGTGAATTGATGTACTTCTCAGCAAGGCTGCAATTAGAGGCTATAGTCCAAAGGTGATTTTGTGATTCATACTTGGTGAACCAGTCCAGTGCATATATTGGCCAGAATAATTTCAGTGTAATTAAATGGCCAAGCAAAGTTTGCAGTACAATTTCTTTTGGGAGAAAACCCAGCATGATGCAAATTAACCTGAAAATGTGCTTTGTCTGACTTAAAGGGACACTCCAGCTAAAACATAACCATTGTTACGTCTATTGTAAACATCTCTCTATAGCCTCTAGAGTGAGATATTTCAGTCTGAAGAACAGAAAAGCCCTCTTCTGATGATGAATCTTGGACGTGGGAGTGGATACTTGAGTACTTGGGGGGTGGATACTTGAGTACAGAGAGGTTGATCCCCCCCCCCACCCCACCCCCACTGGTGTCCTAATACAGATTGTAAACTAATGTTTCTTTTAAGAAGCCAAATGTCACCTGTGACTTAACAATCAGGATTTTTTTTAGAGTATATAAATGAACAAAACACAAACATTACAGAACTGTATACAGTGTGAAACTAATGAGGGATCAGCTATGCTCTGTATAATATTAACATGACAAATAAGGTAATAACTACTAGTTCTAGGCCAGAATGGACATGTAAGCTTCAGATTTAGAACGAACAGCAAGAATATATTTTTTTCTATTTGAGGGAACCATTTAAAAGGGATTGCATAAGACTGGCATGATTTGTGAGCAAGTACTACTGGAGAAATGCATACTATTGTTGACTTATTACTTATGGGTCACTTGAGCTTCTGTTTAGCAAGTACAGTAATGGAAAAGGCCCTTAAAATGGTTTTGAGAATGAATCCCATTGGCAGGGGCCATGACTGAAGGGGCTGAGATCATCCACAGCTATGGCAGGGGGGCTGTGGTTTTTAAATAAGAGTACAGGGGGTCCTCAGGTTCCGAAAGTCACAACATATGATGTTTTGAGTTACGACGCTCACTCCCAGAAAAACTTTAAAAAATTGAGACAGGAGTGTATCGGCTTATGCCGTTAGCATTGTACTTATGGACTACTTGGACGAACTAGTTTGGTTGCTCATGGTGGAAGAATCCGCAGTAATGTGGCGTATGAGTGAGCGAGTTGGCGTCTCCCAGTACAGTACAGTGTACGAGTGCAGTATATTTATGTCCTTTTCGTTTCTCTGTGACTTAGTTGTGTTGTTATGTTATAGATTATGATTTTCAACTGTGTTAGGACAGGTAAGTGTCTTAAGCTAGGCTGTGTTTCGACACCAAAATTCGGTTTACATCACTAGGAGCCCCTGTATATGTAATAAAAATATATCACTAATTTCTATTTAGTTGTTTAACAGCCTTGTACTTTTCCCTGTTGCAAATTTATGTTTCAGCATGCTGGTTACTAGTTGGTCAGACATACCAAGTGTGAACACACCATAGCAATGTGAAATTCTTTCTCTGCATTCAGCCGTTTCATCAAATGAAGAAGTGGGCAGCCAAAAATGCAGCACCTGGGAGCAGCGTGTGGAGGCAGTCCATTGCACAAGAGTACCTCAGTGGTGCCACTGGCAGTCCTGGAATTCAAACCCACAACCTTCTGATCACAGGGACAACTCCAGCAACTTGTCTGTCCTCCAGCAAGCCAAAGGTTTTTTTGTTGATAATATAAGTTTGGCTGGATAATAATCACTGTGGATTAAAATACTCTTTCTTTTGCAGACGTACCAAGCCGAACATTCCTAACTGGCTTGTTAAAACTGATTAACCATCCAGGTTCAAACATCATCCACATTAAATATACTATCTATCAAGCAACATTGTTAAACAGACCAAGTAAGTAAACCCATGACAAGCTTGGAGATCAGGACAATGTGACGCTTTTTTTTTCTGTCATTTCATTGTAAACCATTTGTTAGTGATCATGTGAGTCCAGCCAACAATGGAGGCAGAGCTCTAGCTTTGAGAACAAGTAAAGGTTATGGCAATGTATTTCATAACGTTTATGTATCCTTATAAGGTATACTGAATATAAATACATTCTTTTTATCTCAGAAATGATTCAGGGCTTTTAACAATGTTTGTGACTATAGTCCAATATCCTGGACCCAGTCAAGCCCCTGGTGAGACCAAATTGATGCAAGCATGTTTAAAGTACTATTGAAATTTAGGGCCAGTCTATCTATTTTTTTCTCACTGCAGAGATCAAAATACCACTAAGCACATTGGAATGCATTCCAGGAAGGGTTCAGCTCTGAACCCCCAGAATTGTCTCTGCGGGATGTTGGATCTCGTGTGGATTTTAGTGTGGATTTGATCCTGACTCAAGCTAAACACACTGTTGGAGCTCCAGACTGTTTGACCATCGTAGCGCTTCAGAAGCTGCAATTATCCCTCAGGGGCAGAACAACACTGTCCCCTAAAGCCAAGTGTAACAATTGCACCAATTTCTCACACCCCGGTAAAGCCAAAGACCATAATTATGTCTGTATCTTTTCACTAGTGTACATAGCATGGAGGTTAATGTATTCCATCAACAAAACAACAGTTTTGAAGCTGAAAAAAGACAACAACCTTACAGCTATGATATAACTAAGGCACACTGTAATAGTTTGGTTACTGAGACCTTACATTAGAATCTAGAATCAGACTGTGCACATGACATTAATGAATTACAAGATGAGTAGGATGTAATTAGACTTTTGCAGTAAAGATCCATGCTTCACAACTTAGTTTTGACCAAATATCTGCACTATAAAAATTTGCACGTAAAGCACGTTAATATGTTCAAAGTCCTGTGACCTCTTCATATTATACTCAGTGGAATGACAGTCTGTTCATTATGTTAAAATATACAAGCTCCCATAAAAGCTAGCTTGGTTTTCTGTACACTTTATTATAAACCTGCTGAAAAACACTCCCATGTAAATTGAAACAGCAGATTCTATATAATTGTTTCATTCTAAAAATGGTGTTTACTTTAACAAACAAGGTTCTTGCCTTGGACCAACAAAAAACTTAAAATAAGTTAAAAATTCCTAAACAAAATAATATTGAATCTTTACATTATGTGGAGGTTCTTTTAAAAGCTTATAATCACACAACATCGATTAAAACATTTTATTAAACCAAAGTCATTTTTATTATTATTATTTTAAGACTTATTTTTATGAGAATAGGTGGTCAAATAAATGTTCCTATTCATTTTTGTGCTTAACTGTATGATGCTTGGATTGCTTCCATTGAAGGCTTATTTGACCCACAGTTATTCTTGCCCTCATGGCTACTCAGAATTTAAGACTAGATAGATTATCTTCCAGAAATGTTGTTCCATACATTGCTTCAAAGACCCCATTCATGGTTCCGTGACTTGCACCTTTACTTTTAAGCCTCTGTAGAGGCTCTTTATATGGCCTGAAAGAGCAGTCTCATACTAAAACAGAAACTTAGAGAGAGTCATATACAAAGGTTTGAGCACTGTCGCTCTAATAATGCAACATGCTGATTTAAACATTTTGGGGAAAATGTACTTATACAGTATATGTGCCATTACTTTTACACAGGCCACATATTATATATTTTTAATGTTTATTCAATATGTTAAATTGATCACATATTACAATGGGTGGAAGTGGGTTCTGTGAAGAGTATGTATACTTAATTTCATTTAGAAAATCAACAAAATTTGCACACACACACAGTTGCACACATAAAAATGTTGAGTCTAATAGACTTTTTGGTGTAAAACACCCAAGGTAATGGAATAAAAGTGACTCTGGCTCTGACCTCTAAGCCCAGCTGTGTAATTATGCATATGGGATATGCAAAAATGTCACTGTCCGAACGACCAAGTGAGGACATTACTGGAACTTCAGCTGCATTATACTATCTTCATTACCTTGCTGACAAGGAGTTCTTTCGGTTCTCTAAAGACCCTTTCGTAGCAATAATGCAGACACATTTCCCTCTACTTAGTAAAAGAATGGAAAACCCATTGCCTCAAAACATACTGATAAATGAGGCCTTTGAGTTAGTGCACTTTCTGGGAAAAGCATGTAAATGATTGTATTTGATAGATGCACTGGATACTAGAAAAATTCCAAAGAATTATCTTCAAAGAAGTCAAATGAAGCATTATTCAAATAAGCCAATTTTTTAAAGTGTAATGCACTCTTGTTTACTGTAATAGTTGTAAATAATAAAATGTTGTTTCTAAAAAAGGGTGAAAAAAGTATAATGTCTACCGCATAACACTCACTATGGATGTAGCACTGGACACAATATTCCCTCATACCATACAAGCGCTACTGAACAAATATAAATCCATCTCTGTGATGAGTGACCTGTGGTGCAGTCTGACTCAGGGGCTGGTGTGTGTGTGTGTGTGTGTGTGTGTGTGTGTGTGTGTGTGTGTGTGTGTATGTGTGTGTGTGTGTCTGCTCTATCTGTGGTGTGTGAATGTCTCTCCAGAAGGGACCCAGATGGAACCAGGTGCCAGGCTGAGGTTAATGCAATCAGTGACCATGCTCCTATGCGCATCTGTCATACACCCCCCACCATCCTGTCACATCATGAAACGTTCTGTCAGACAATTTTGCTTCTCTTCCAGATTAGAATGACAGATGCAGAGACATATGATAGTAAATATTTATTGTCATAGGAGTTGTGGTGTACCAAATCAACATTTCTTTCAATCACTCCAGCGACAAAAATCAAAGAATCATTCACACTAAATGTCGTTTTCACACACGAGAATTAACACTAGTGCTGGACAAAATTTTCTTTTGGGGAAACTGGCCTAAAGTTTGTAGACACCTGCTCATCTGACTCATCTGACTTTATTTCACCTTAAATAAAGGGTATTAAAGGGGGTTTGGAACCCTTGGGAGTAGCCTTGGCTCTTCTGAAAGAGCTTTGCATTATATGCTGGAACATTGCTGTGAGGATTTGATTACATTCAGCCACAAGAGCATTACTAAGGTAAGATACCTGTGCTGAAGGTTTCATTCTGGATCAGAAACACCACTCCAACTCCTCCTAAAAGATAAAGCTCCGTATCTGCACAGTACACAGTTCCACTGCTCCACAGCCCAATGCTGGGGGGCTTTGAACGCTCCTAGCCAAGGCTCAGGAATGATGAATGGTCTCAGGTGGGACTGCTGGGGGAGCTTCACCATTGTACTGGCTATGATTTTCTAAGGAGATTATGCAGGCTGTGTCAGGTTCTATTAATTCACTAATTAGAATATGGGTTTGGATACTTATGGACATACAGTTTACTATATTGGCATCTCAACATCTGAAAACATTTGGAGAAGTCTTTGAACAAGCCTACTTGTCAGAAAAAAAAAGATTAGTGCAGTTTCACCATAGACCTTAATGAAATTTTCTAATGCAATGTTCAAACACGAGCATCCCCCTTTAGAGCCAGATCCCCTAATTCAATCTGCACGGTCCTTTTTAGCACCACGTGCACGGCAGGCTTGACTAATATCTCGTGCACATTTCTGGCTTGTCTACCGTGAGAGGTTGCCGGATTTTAATGCTTATACATTCTGACATGCATTATATTTCTCCAAGCCGCTCACGGCGTGTTTTCCAGGAGCAGATTAAAGATGCACCCCTGCCCTGCTTTCAGAATGAAGCGCGTGCGAGTCTGACTTCGGGGAGCGCGAGGACTTCAAACACCGAGCTGGAGCGCGCGATCGCTGTCAAAGCTCCAAATCCCACATGAGCAAGAGGAGAGAAGGAACTTCTATTTATTAAAATCTTGTGTGCACATAGCAGCGACTAGTCTGACTGGAGCACTGGCTGCCCATTAGGAAGAATGACTGCACACATACAAATA
>JBBJLS010066374.1:0-12691 GCA_037577275.1 Bryconaethiops microstoma
TCTACTGAGATAAAACAGAGATAGCATATGGACCTCTTTGTGACCTGAGGTCAACAACCCCAGCACTTAGGCGCATTGCTTCCCCCGTGATGAAACTCTCTGTTCTCCATTTGGGTCCATTATTTCAGGCTGTGATATAAAGCGCCTCCTCATTACAAGTCATGACAAGTCTGTCGAGTGACTGTGGACCCAGGGTTAGAACCCATGATACTAGTGGGAGGTCCGTCGACAGCGACGGACCCAGGGATCAAAAATCACTCCGGGCCAGTGAGAAGCGAGTGGGTAAATAGAAGTGAGAAGATGCAGGAATAAAGGTGAATGTAAATACCAGGTGTGACTCACAGTGATGCGAATAAAGCCCTGTAGTGGCGGGAGACTATGAAGTGAGGGAGCAAGGGATTCCAGCAAAGGTCAGAAGAAAACTCAACAAAAAGGCATGGAGACAGCGAGAATAGGTTCAAGACACAGGTGAGCTACATTTATGACTTAGCGCCTGAAGTCAATGCAGGAGCAGCGTAAGTGAAGCAATTAGAGCTTGACAGGAGAAAAGACGGGTGGGTAAAAAGAATGTATAGAGATACCTCCCCCAGGTGGTGGCCTGGGGTACTACAACCCGAGACACAAGAAATGGGTGGGGCCAAACTACTGTAGGCTGCACAGACAGCTTTATGTAAATGCATTGTTTTTTTGTGACATCTCAAAACCCATTAATTCAGAATGGGGTGTTTTTGCAACTTCATTTCCATATATGGACTGAACGGTACATTATGAAATGTTTACATGCCTTATTGAAAATGCAAATTTTCTGTTACATGGAGACTTTAACGTTGTGACATTTTGTTTTTTAGGAGGCGACCAAGGACTCCTAAACTCTTTCTTCAGTGACTGGGCAACCAAAGACATCAGTGAACGTCTACCATTTGTCTATAACCTCAGCGCCAGTGCACTCTACACGTACCTACCTGCTTTTCACAAGTATGTATTCAGCGACAAAACCTGTTAAAACACAACATATGAGCAATATGTTAAGAGAGATGTTGTTTAAATTGCAGCTCAGTGTCTAGTGTTTTGCAGGTATGGGCATCAGGCGAAAATTATTCATTTCTTGGGTGCGACCAAGCCTTGGCATTTCCCATACAACCAGCAATCCTCTGGTGGAGGTCCTCCAAGGGATTCCAGCTGGAATTTGGGGCCCTACGTAAATTTGTGGTGGGAGGAGTGCTACAGTCAGACAGAACAGCAAGTAAACATTGGCATTCACCGATCAAGCATGTTAAACCTACTTCTTATTAATAATATGCAATATAGCACATAACTTGCCATTAATAGAAAAATGTTTTGTTGCAATTCTCAGTAACACTAATACTTACATACAGTTGTACACGAAAGTATAAACACCCTGGTCACATAATGTTTGATTGATTTTTCTAGTGAAAGATGGAGATGATAAATATGGTATTTCCATGTAAAGGTACTGGACTGTTTCTGTTTATTTGCTAAGATAACTTGCTGGAAAAATAATTTTTGCACAGGACACATGTGATATTTTCTCTATATATTTTCTGACATGTTAGGAAATAAACAGCAATTGTCAATAAAGTGTACAGAAGTGTGCTCTGTGCACATCCACAATAAAACATGTAATTTGACTAGGGACACTCAAACGATTGCATTCAACTGTATCTAGAAATATATGGTCGTTGTCCATGTCCATGTATTGCACTCCGTTTTCAAATGCTAACATGGGATTAAAACTCATTCATTTAAAGCATAAATAAAGTTCAGCATAAATCAAATATACAATTTTTTCCCCATTCAGATACAGTATGGTCAATTAGTTGAGACATTTTTTACCATCCAGATGTTCCTACTTTTTTTCAGAACTGCAGCTGTGAGTCTAACATCACTAGCAAATTTTAGAAATCAAGAGTCACCCTAATAATCCACATCACTTCCATAAAAATACATCGAGACATGTTAGGTGTGCAAATTTTGCATGTTTAGTTTAGAATTGGAGTTCTGAGGCTAATAGTTCCTCTCGCCATCGCTCGAGTCGTTTCCGTCAAAATACCGAAAGCTTTCTGAACCAAATATCACCAAAACCTCTCTAAACATGCTGAAATTTTGTCCAGGTTTTGCTTAAAGCTGTCCAGACTGAAATATTGCGAGTTACAAATGAATTACAAAAATGAGTTACAAAAACAAGCACAATTTCACTGCTGCAGGCAGCCATCTCAGATAATGCAAGGGTCCTAAATCACATCCACACGTCAGTACGACCTTAAAGAAGATTTGAATGTGGTTTGAGCAGGTTCAGAGAGGTTTTGGTATTTTTATGGAAATACTTGGAACTGTTTGTAGCCTCAGTTCAGGTTAGCTCTAATTCTACACTAAACATGCAAAATCTGAAAAAAACAAAACATATCTCGGCTATCTGAGGAACTATCTTGCTGAACTATACCTTTAACTGAAAAGTCATGCTTTTTGCCCTTTTATAAAGAGAAACAAGGTTTTGTTAAGACAACAACAGTGTTACTAGAGGATTTCTGTTTCTATTGTTGTCTTCCAAACATGGTTTACATCACAACCTTCTAGACAAAGAACGAACTTTAGTTCTTGCAGAGTAGCGCTAAACAATGACTGGTTTTGCTTCCCCGAGGAACCTTTCAAGGGCTTTGTTGTAAATGAGATGTGAGCGTGAAGAACTTTTTTTTTTTTTTTTTTTTTTAAGTTGAAATAAACTCCACATAATATAAAGACTCAATGCTGATTAAAGGATTTTCTCAGAATAGTGCATTGAAGCCAAGAACCATTTAGGATCCTTTGTATCGAAGAGTATGAGCTCTTCTTGGATATTAATTTCACACACACTAGACAAGGTTAGAATCCACCTCTCACCGAAAACCCTCATGTATAAAGGACACGGATGTGTGTTTATCTCCTCTTGCCTTTTTTCCGTCGTAGAGGCAGCAACCCCTGGCAGCACTACAGACGGCTCCTCAGCCTCAAAGCCAAGAGACGGGCTCGGAGGCCCAGAGCGGAGAAAAGGAGACGCTCAGCCAGAAGCCCGGAGATTTGACTTTGAACAAGGACGGCTCAAGTTCATGTCATCAGATGGGGAACATCACGGTGAGTGACTTGACTGGGAGCTGCTTTTTACTCAATTGTTCTCTCTCTTTGTAATTTCTTAAAGTGGTACAATCAGATTTATACCATTTAAATGTAGTTAATCAGCCATGACATGTTTGGTTTTAAAACTGTTTTCTTTAAAACTTCTTTAGTTTTGCAATGGAATCTGCATGGTTATCAGAAAAGCATTGTGCAAACTGCACGTCCAAATCAGATCATTTCAAACAGACTTGATTATGTGCCTTCTGACACTGTGTACTGCAATAGACACAAGTGCAACCAGCATTCACTTTTCTCCCTTTATAGAGACTAACATACTGTAGTCCACAACTTGTATAAATTACAGCAAGATTAATCATTTTACTTACCTACACAAAACAGCAGTTAACTGTAACAGAGTGGTCCTTAAACCGACCCTCAGCCCCCCTGGATCATACAAACATTTGTGCTGATCCTATACGCTATTTATTTATTTATTTATTTACATTTACAGCATTTGCCAGATGCTTTTATCCAAAGTGATCTACAATTTCTGTGCATCACAAGTGTAGACGAATGCAGTGTTAGGAGTCTCGCCCAAAGACTGTTATTGGTGTAACGTGTTGAGTTCCACAAGAATCGAGCCCCACTCTTCTGGTTGGAAGGCTGAGGTGTTATACACTACACTAACCAACCACCAAGTTAGGTCAACGAAAATGTGGACAGTGTGGTGGACCTGAGGACTGATTTGAGGAAGACTGCTGTTACAGACTAAGGCAGAGGTTGTCAAATGTGACACAAATGTGACTTCAATGGATGTGAGTTTCAAAAATGAGCACATTTTCACCACCGCAAGCGGCCGTTTCCGATAATGCAAGGGTCCTAAACCCCATCCACAAGTCAGAAGGACCCTAATGAAGATCTGGATGCAGTTGGAGCAGGGTTAGTGAGGTTTTGGTGATTTTTGGTTCAGAGAGGTTTCGGTATTTTCACATTAACAATTTGAGCTTTTTGGGTGACTATTGACTTCTAGTGTGTCAAGAGGAACTAATGCAGTGTTAGGAGTCTGGCCCAGGAACTGTTACTAGTGTTGTGTGGTAATTTGCCCAAGTTAAGAATCAAACCTCACTCTGCTGCTTGGAAGGCGGCAATGTTATACACTACACTAACCAACCACCAAGTTAGTTCTGAACGAAAATGTGAACCATGTGGTGGACCTGAGGTCTGGTTTGAGGAGGACGGCTGCAACAGACCAAGGCATTTTCTTACACGTTGACTCCAACTCAAGAAGTGCTGGGTAATTAAGTGGTTAGTTGGATAAGGTGTGTTGGGTAAAAAGGAAGTCAGCGGACGAGGTACTACAGGACTGGTTTGTGAACCATTGGCCCAGGGAGCTAGTTGTTATAGTGGCTTAAGAGACTGGCAGATTGGTGCAAACCCAATCCATTCGAAACAATTATAGGCAGAGATTTCCAGCCTGTGGGTTGTGTCAAACATGCTTGCATGTTAAATTCATTTTTGACCACAAAGTAGAATGTCAAACATATGTGTCACTTTTCACTCTGTGTTCGGTTGGTTCACGCACTACCTAAACATCTGACACCACTGAATACACTGGGGGTGGGGTGAGGGGGGGCATCATTTCATTTCCATTCGCTTCAGCTGACATTGCTCAGATGACTTGAGTTCACACACTCCTGCTAAAGCATATGACCTCAGCTGCAGATATGATGTGGCGTGCAAGCCCTGGTGCTGGAGACCTCCCAGCTACGCACCTTATGGAGTTCTCCATGCTCCCACTACTCCCGATCCAACTAATCACCTCATTATCAAGCCTTTTCTGTGTTGAAGTGGGTGTGTCAGCGAAGAAAACACTCAAACTACCGGCGGCAATAAAACTGTATGACTCCTCCTCGTTCTGTAGATGATCCTTTTCAGTCTCTGTCAGGCTGTTCCAGATTTGCTTAATATACTGTCGGGATGTTACTGAATGTTAACCTCGTCTCCTCGTCACCTGCTGCTATTTCGTTTTACTGCATTCATTATATTTTTATGTCGAACACTGAGTCACTTTTCACAAACATTATCATTTTCATTATTTCGCTTCGTTATTTTGTGGTTGCACTACTGTTATTCTCACTTGCCTTATCTTTGTACCTCTTGTTTCACTGAGCATTCTCATGACAAAAGTTCGTTAACGAAGTTCGTTCTTATCTTATCGACTGTGGAAGGAAAAGCGGTCTCCGGGACAGAGGCCGGGAGCCGCTGTTCTAGAGTGAGCAATCATTGTTCTCTCTTTCTGTGAATCACAGTAAATGGACTCCACCTTCCTCTTTGGAAGATCAGCTATAAGCCCTTAAGGCCTCAACTGTAACTCACCAGTCAGGAATTTAGACACACCTAGTGAAAAACACAGAGAGTGCACTAAAAGATATGACATTGAGTCCATATATGCTTAGCACCCTGTATTCATGTTAAACTTTATTACTTTGGAAAATATTAAAGAACAGCCTCTGAAGCGTAAAGAATGATGTCAGTGTTATTATTTATTTATTTTTGCACACTTAACTGTGTTAATGTAATATATGTTGTTGCGCTTGTCCCATCAATTTGCTTCTATATTGGTTGGAGATAATTGCTTATTTCACCTTTACAATCTGCAATTGAATGGATTTAAATCTCCTCCAATTTATTCAAATACACATTAGTTGTCTGCTGGTGTTATTGATGATCTTTCTTCTTGCTCTGAACTTTGCAGAGCTCTGACCTGAGTGATGCCGAGGAGTTGGAATTCCCAGAGCTTCAGAGTGGAAGAGTGGAAGAAGACGTGGAGACAGAATCTGCTGAAAAAATGGCCGAGTCTGAATTAGACTCTGTATGTGTGTAGGACAGTGCTCCTGTTGTTCCTTCACAGTACAAACATGTTTGCCTCCAAATAAACTGTCTCAAAGAGCGTGCAGGCTACAGCCAAGCAAAACATGAAGTCAGACTTATTAAGTCTCAGCCAGTGATTTCGTTTTTCCACTGGATCTGCATGACTTTTACAGTCTTGGGGAGAGATTTCCTAAAACCAGATCACACACTGCCATCTGCCTGCAGAGAATAGACACTGCACATATCTCAGTTTCTGTCAGTAACTGAAGCACATGTGTAGACTGTGTAGTTCTTTCAGGTGGACAAATTTCATTTGTTCACTCACTCACTCACTCACTCACTCACTAACTCATTCATTCATTCATTCATTCATTTTCTGTAACTGCATAGTCCTTACTAGGGTCACGGGTACCCGGAGCCTATAATAAGGCAGGGACTCCGCTTGGGCGGGGCACCAGTCAACCTTAGGGACAAATTACAGACACAAATATATGTACATACATACACACAGAGACATACACAAGTGGAAAAAAATGTGTGTGTGTGTGTGTGTGTGTGTGTGTGTGTGTGTGTGTTCACTGTTTAATCAACCATGTACAGCAAACCAGCAGATTTCACCTAAATAATGATTTGACAAATTCATTTTCTAAATTGTTAAAAACCCTCCCTTTTAGCCCACAGATGATTTTAACAGCTGAAATGCTTGAGTGCTGACTTTGCAACAAGATAATAAAATGCTTGCGGATTGGCTTTATGCCCTCTGCTCAAAAATAAACCTGGTTAGTCTTTAATATGTTAATGGCAAAGAAAGATGCTCACCTGTGTTAAAGATGCTCATTTGTGTCAGTACAGATCAGTGTTACCCTTTCAGTGAAGACGCTTTTCCACTTTGTCTCTTTGCCAGGCAGCAGAGGAGAGCGAGGACGAGCAGCGGAGGCGGTGGGAGGAGGGCCGGCCCGATTATCTGGGCAAAGATGCCTTTGAAAGCATCCAGAAAAGACTGAATCAGTTCCTCAGCTAGGCAAAATAACTGATCCGTGAATGTGTCACGAATTCGAAGCCACACTGTCTTTCTGTTCTCGTTCCACTACCTTTGTGTTGTTTTTTTTCTAAAAGCAGCCATTCTTGAAAAGAATAAAAGGATGTTCTCTACTCTGGTTCACTTCACTCAACTCAATTCCAAACCTAAAATAAAGAGCTTTTTATGTAAATAGTATATTTTAATCAGTAGTAAGCTACAGTAAAATACTGTATTCAGCTGAAATTAGATACATGGTTTTGTTTCAACAGCGATGTATTTGAATATTTCAACATATTTCTGATATACACAATGTGTATTTAGCAGTGGGTATAGTCATATTCAAATGTTCGAACACTCAAATGAGAGTGAACACATTTGAATAGGGCATTTTCTTTACGTTTGAGTAGAAGAAGAAGCTTTTTAAAAATGATTTCTGTAGCACCTTTTATACATTCATACACGTTTTATACATCAACAAAAAATTATATATATATATATATATATATATATATAAAAAAAAGTAATACAAATAGAAAAAGAAATAGATCTAAAAGCCTTGGTAAAAAGATTTACAAAATGTTTTAAGGATGGTACTTGAAGATTCAGAGAGGTAGCAGGTCTGTAAAGGGCATAAAGGGTCAAAAAGTCAGTGATGTATGTAGGTGCCTGTACATTTAATGCTTTAAGTGAGTAAAAGAATTTAAAAAGCTAATCTAAACAAACAGACAATGCAAACAAACAATAGTACACAGGTTTAAAATATTCGAAAAGAGAACTTTTACATAGACCATAACTTGTGCACAGGCCGTATTTTATGTGTCATATTTTTTTATAATTGTGCATTAAAATGTGTTTTCTGTAGAGGATATTATTTGACCAGGGGTGGCTAAACTCTATTCTGTATTTTAGATTGTATTCATTTCTATTTCACAGGCATGTTTGCAGTTTATTTACCTCTAACAGTAGACCCTTGTCTGCCACTAGGAGGTGCTCTCTAAGCAGTGTCCACATATATGAGAGTAACTGTCTGGTCTCTTCTGAGTGAATGTAGGGTTCAGGTCATCTGACACTTTTGGTTTTTTTGACTTTGGATGCCTCCCACTCCATGAAGTCTGAACTAAACACTAAACACACTACATATCGCCAAATACCCCTTGATAAACATTTCTTTCCAAAATGAAAACCAAACAAGAGGTTTTCAGCAGCGCACAGATTCTCAGCATGTGTGAATGTTCTTGCTGGAGGAACAGCTCAGGTGTCTTCTCATGAAGCTGCTCCAGAGAATGCCACGAATGTGACAAATGAGATAAACGAGCAGTCTGCTTGCATGATACCGGAGATGTTGTTTATCAGTTTTGAAAGCTAGTATTATTTTAAAATGTAAAAAAAAGGTTTAAAAACGATGTGTTCAGACGTTTGACTGGTGTGCTATTAAGACTAAACAGAATTTGAAGGTACAGATACTTAAAATTGGCGGCGCTGTAATATATTTGTGAGAACAGTGATGAACATGTGCTCTGTTTGATTTATGTTTAGTTTCTATTTGGTCATTTCTCTATATTACCTTGGACAAATAATCTGTACTGCTTTGTGGTGGGTCACACCTCCAGACTTGATCATTTTAGCATTTAATTTAAGACCCTAAATGCGTCAAATTAAACAACAAGAGCGACACAACCTACCAAAGTTATTCTGCTATACTGATAGATGCAGCAATTACTAAGAAGTTTGCACTGCTAGGTTTTCTGATCTAATTCTTTAGTCTGTCTACCAAAGCTGTTTATACTTTTTTCTACTATTAAAGTATTAATAATAATAATAATAATAATAATGATTATTATTATTATTATTATTATTATTAATAAACACATACAAACACACACACACGCACACACACACACAGATTATATACAATACACATTATATGCTCATATATAAATATATATACATAATGTTGAGTCTGGATTTTGGTCACACTGAACAAACTATTAGCTGTATTTACTGAGGTTGTTTGTGGGTTATGGCTCTTTTAACCACATCCTTATCCTCTAAACTTTACTTCACAGACACTTATCAGCCTGTGGGGAAATCGCTGACCTCTACACAACAAACAACCTGTGAGGTCTTAAAAACTTTTACTGCAGACACAACCTACAAACATCCTGCCTCACTTTCCTCTTCCAGCACTCACAGAGTCTGATTTAAACAGAAGCCCCTACTGCGGTTCAGCCCCTCCCAGACAGGCTGAAGTTATACGAGATGTTTCACCACAGACTCCTTTCGAAAGAAGGCAATATTCAGACAGCCTATCAAATCAAAGGTCATACTGCTCACATAGCAAAAAAAAAACTGACCTAACATATGTGTGTGTGCCAGGTGAATGAAAAAACACCTATTAAGTTCTTCTACACTATATGGACAAAAGAATTGGGACACACCTGTTGTTCAGGGTTTGGGCTAGTACTCCTATTTCCAGTGAAGGACAATCTTAATGCTTCAGCAGACCAAGACATTTTGGACAACACCACGCTTCCAACTTTGTGGACCTATCCCAGCATGACTGTGTCCCAGTACACAAAGCAGCTCCATAAAGACGTGCTGGATGAGTTCAGTGTGGAAGAACTTGACTGGTTCACACAGAGTCCTGACCTCAACCCCATCCAGCACCTAAAGTCTCCAATACTTTTGTCAGGCGTCCCAATACTTTCGTCCATGTAGTGTACATTCTCATAAATAAAACATCTCACAAATATCCAACAAATTATACATAACCCACAAACATTTAATAGTACAGAAAGCAGCAGGATCCACGGCAATGCTGTTTTGTGGCAAAAAGCTGGAAACCGCAGGTTTATGGGTAATGACATGCTTTCTGTGGTGGCAACAAACTCTTGACTATTTGTCCCTACTCTAAATATTTAGGCTGAATCATGAAGCTCCACCAAACCGAATTCCTCAAGGCTCGTGTCTAAATTTGTGTTAAATCCTCAGAAAACGTAAGAAGGCTGTTTTGCTGGTCTACAGCCCATTTACTTTTATGAGCAACAGCACCTGCTGCTGCGTATACGTTCTCTACCTCATCACTCATCGTGACATTTTAATAATTTTTTTACAAAGAATCTCATTCAGACTGGGTTAACCTTTAAGATATCTCTTCGGGCGTCCAGATGTTTCCAAGGCACTTGATCTGGGACATTAAGACTCAGGCGTGTGCCATGAAAACGGGCTTGTCTGGCGAAAGTAACAACAATCATGAAGGAGGACTGCAGATGTCAAACGAGCGAAGGAGCTCAACATCTGTCCGGCCTGTCTAACCCTCGTCTTCCACACATCCACACATCCGATATTCACAAAGCTGATCTACTACATTCTTAGTCAGAATAAGTGTAGATCTATATTTTCTATTTATCACTTAATTCTGCATAAATTTCCTTACAAAACAGTAATTAATGAATAGATGCATAGGAATTCTTAAATGCTCCAGCGTGCTCAAAATGGGATTTATAAGCATCTCGAAGAGAATTCATTAAAGTTATAGTTTGAAATACTACGTAAAAATATTGGTTATATAATATAACCATACTTAAAAAAGATAAACAACAAAGATATTACAATAAAGCTGAAAATGAAACCGTTAAAAGCCCTTCTGGAACACTGCTGTGGGGATTTGATTGCATTCAGCCACAAGAGCATTGGTGAGGCCAGGTACTGATGCTTGATAGTTCTTGACCACAGACTCCACCACATTTGGCACTGGGTGTAGTTGAGGCTCCAGAGCATCCCATTCTACCGGCAAGGACTTTTCATAAGAAGGTTCTTTAAAAGAGTTTATAGAGGAAGAGGTTATAGAGTCAGAAGACAGTAAGGGTTGAGGTAGAACCTCTGGATTTTCTTATTCAGTGATGGACGCACTCGCCATACTGAATAAGAGCGTCTTCCAAAGACCGTAAATATAAATGTAGATTAGAGACCTCCAAGAAGGTTCAAACTACTAACTTGACTGTTAGAGCTGCCGAGACCCTTGCTGTCTTCAAACCCACCTCTTCACTGAGCACTGAAACATTTGTTCATTCCTTAATTTTCTGAACTGCTTGGCCTTAACCCTGAGAACTCTGATGTCTAATGAAATCTGATAAAATCTGATTTCAACAAAAAAAAAAATGGTGTAAAACAATCTAAAATTGGTGTTTGCTCTCTTACACACTTGCTGTTTGCTGCTCTTTCATTGGTGTACCACCGCTCGGCCGCTCTCTGGACACCCTCCCTCTGCGGGTTTTCCCCCGCCCACTTGTGGGCGGAGACTATCCTGAAAGTTCTCTCAGGTTCAAAGATGTGGTTTTTTTTGCTTTTTCTAAGACCTAAAATAAAAGAAATCTGGGCATTTCTGTTCTTTATAGGCATTTGTGTATGACGCTATTTTTAAAGGAGTGTTTGAAGGATTTGTCCGCCTAATCTCTGTCTATTACTGTTACAAAAAACAGTGTTTTGAATTAAGTAAACCCCTTAATTCAAAACACACTGCTCATTGCTCTCCTACTTTAAAAGTGTCACTGAGTTTTCTGTACAGGGAAGAACAAGAGAATCACTGTTTTGTGGTTATCGACTACAGCGATTTAAATGTGGCAGACAGAGATTAGGTTGCAAAACATTTGAGTATTTCTCTAAGGAACCATCATTTGAGGATTTTAGGAACCAAAGGTAGTTCTTCTATGGTGCCACTCCAAGGAATGTATGGGTAAATTTAGCAGTTCAGAAATGTAACCACTGGTTTGTCTAGAGATCTTGTTGTCTAATTAAAAAATCACTAGAAAAAACATCTTTTCCATAAACTACTGTGCTCAATCATACGTATTTGTTATTGTGAGCCAACATGCTGGGCCACCAAAGGCTGTGTGTTTTAGAGCTGAAAAATACGAGACAAAAAAAAAGCCTAAAGCATCTCCATATGGTTGTAGGGAACATCCATCTTTCTTTATACCACAGTCAATGAACCACATCTGTATTTTGATGAGAACACATCTGTTACAGTGTCTCTTACATCTAGCATGATAGTATACAGCACACAGAAAGCTACTTAATGTAGCTTTTTAATAGCACACCATGCAATGAATGTAAATGATGTTCAGTGTGAAGGGCATATTCAGTTAAACAAATTAATACAATGGGATCCATTCTACTCACAATTTCACACTACACGTTTTTCCCCTCTTCCCTTTCGTTCTTTATGATTTTTACCATTTGAATTTTATTGATTAATCATGGAATGTTTTTTTCTTGATATGTTGTGTTACTTCTTATGCGGGTGGGTGAGGACCAGCATCACTTAACATTCTGACACTGCAGTTGTTATCAAAAATAAAGTTGTCCCATAGGAGACCATAGGATCTCAACTTCAGTCCATAAGACCCTCTTCCCTGCACACTCGACTCTATTTGCTGCCCCAGACTCCTAATCCAGCTCAAGAAGCATGCAAGTATTTTTTCATGAATCATTTATGACTTCATTCTATATATACACTATATGGACAAAAGTATTGGGACACACCTGTTTTACAGGGTATGGGCTAGACCCCTTACTTCCAGTGAAGGACAATCTTAATGCTTCAACAGACCAAGACATTTTGGACAACGCCATGCTTCCAACTTTGTGGACACAGTTTGTGGAAGAACCTTTTCTATTCCAGCATGA
>JBBJLS010066405.1:0-12688 GCA_037577275.1 Bryconaethiops microstoma
CTGTTAGGCCATTGTGCCTTTTGTTGTGTTCTATACAGAGTCTGTCTTTTATATTAAAAATTCCACCTATAGAACCTGCATCTTGCGCCTTGCCTCGCCTCACTCCCCGTGCATGTCGAGACGTGACAGCTGGTAAAGCAGCAATACAGAAAAAAGACCCATAACAGGCTTAGTTAAAACACAAAACAGTAACAACTATGTTAAAAAAATGTAAAATATGTCAATGTACCCTTAAGTACATAAAATTGTAATTATAATTGCAATCAAATACAAAATGTAGATCTGCAGTGTAGTCCAGTGTATCAGCATGTTTAGAATACATGTGCTGTATCTTTATTGTGTAACAGTCTGCAGAGAAACAAACATGTAAATATACATAAACACAGACACACACACAACCACATCATTAATCTGCAACCAAACTGTAAGGAAACACTAAAATACTACTGTGATATGTCAGATCACACATACGCACACACACACACACACACACAGACTGAATGCTGCTGCTTGAGACAATATTATAGACTGTCTTTGCTGAGACGTCAGTAATGTTATTGTGGCTGAGACTGAAATGAAAAAGTTATCACACTGTCCTGGTGTTCAATGCACCTCAAACATTTATTCCACACTCTACCCCTCCCCTCTCCCCCACTCACTCCAGGACGCGTGTTTTGTGCAGTTGTGGAAGCAGCCGCTCCAGGCAGGGTTCAGTGAGTTGGCTGTGACTGAGGTCCAGTTCAGAATGATCCAGAACCAGCGCCAGTGACCTACAGGCCTGCTGGTCAAGCCTAGCCTGACTGAGCTCCACTTCCACTTCAACCAGAGCCCGAGAGAGACACAGCACGCCTCACACACTCCACCTTAATCGCCATACGAACAAGAGACAGGAACTGAAGCAGCAGTGTTTTACTGCATCTGGAACAGAGACAGATGTTTATGAACGTATAAGTCTGCCCTGTAACACACTGCCAGAGGAAATAGATAAAATATGTTGAATTCATTTTTTATTCTTCTTTTCTGGAATGTATCTGTAGTGTGTGTGGAGTCAGGATATATGAGTGTCTCTGAGTCAGGATATTACTGCACTGTGACTGTGTGTAAAACAGTGAAGAGCCGCTCCAGTCCAGCCTCCTCGATCTCACAGTCCCGCAGGACGAGCTGTGTGTGTGTGAGTTCTCTGGATGATCATGGAGATGACTGTGCAGTCCTCAGTGCTCAGAGTGTGTGTCTGTGTGTGTTCTGTAAGATCCAGAGAGGAGCTGCAGGCAGGGGCAGACTGCCAATCTGTGCATTCTGGAAAAGTCCAGAACAGCCGTCCGGTCCACGACAATCATTTATCAGGTGTAAAATCTGTAGGTTCAAGCCAAAAAAAGAGTGAACCCCCCACCCCCGGACGACGTCCGAGACGTAGACCTCTGCACGCACATAGACCCTCTTCTTTTCATACCATGGCAGAAAGAAACTCCATATATTTTGCAAAGGTAATTTTGACACCTGCCATCTCACTCCAGCCATCTGGACCAGCCAGTGTAGCACAGCATTTAGCAGTGAATAAAACGGTTTGAAAATTAGTCTTCATATATTTCCTAGCCCACTGCAAACATTTCTCCTTGTGAACATGGGTTAGGGGGCGGGTACAATGATCTCCCTTAAGTTTTCATGAAATATATGTTTCCATTTCACACTATTTCACATCTGCAGAAAGATCCTCCTTTTTCTCTATACTGCATGAAAACTGTGACTCACTTAATAATGTGGAACAACCTACTTAAGACGTTCTTTAATTAGGCTCACCTAGGAATGCAATTATCAAACCTGTCTGAGAATGATATCAGTGACCTAAACAGACAGGAGAAACAGCACATAAAACACAAATATTTATTTAACTGAAATCCTACATGCATAATAATTTGGAACACATTGTAATTTGAAACCAGGCCTGCATTTTAAAACTAACTTTGTTACAAAAATACTGAGAAAATCTCTTAGAAATCAAGTATCAACTGTTTCCTGTGAGTCAGCTTTTGGAGATATTAAACACTTGGAACATTTTTACCTCCACTATTTAGAAAATCTTGAGTTTCACTAAAATGAATTTCACAGCCAAAGGAAGTTGAAATGGCTTTGTTCACATATTGAATTGTACAGAAATTTTGAAATGCGTCTGCATTCTGCTTAAATCTACTTCTATGAGGTGATGTTTCTGGTGAAACTCATGAAGCTTCTGGTGAAACTCACTTAGACCTAGAGAGAACACGCAAACTCCACACAGAAAACTCTGGACTGTGAATCAAACTCAGGAGCTTCTCACTGTAAAACTGGTAAGTTGTCCTTTAAACTGTCTTTCGTGTAATGTGGAACAAACCCTTCAGTAAATAAGCATTACTGATCATTTAAAATCACCATGTGTGTTTAAAAACGACATCCCGCTGTATCAATCAGGCTGCACTGCAGTATCTACTCACAGGCGCAACCCCACTACTGATCGGCTTTGACCTGCTCCGTTGCCGGCCTGGGCCGGTTCACCCCTCCTTGGGCAACCTGGTGGTCGTCAGCTCCCTCGGGAGCACGTAGTCCACTGCAGCCCAGAACCCCTGAGCTCAAACGGTCCACCTGCCTCAGTCTCCCAATATCTTGGATTACAGGCGGGCACCACCACGCCCGGCTACAGCAGAGCGGGTCTGAGAGCTTTTACCCAGCAGACTGAGACCCCCACCGTTCCACACAGGAGGAATTACACACCACTGATCAGCGTCTTACAGAGATCCCATCTCGTCTTTCATAATAGAATGACAACGGACAAACAATAGTGAAATGCTCAGCACTTTTAATACACAACAAATCAGAGCAGTGGTCAGTTCCGGAATGGAATTGGATTTAACCAACAACAAGAAGAAACTGAACTGCAATTGAATTAGAGTTTCAAGAAGTGAAATTAAGTTCAGAGAAAATGTGTAATTCAAGTTTTTGCTGTTCTGGAGCCATTATTTGAGATTACATGTAGTGACATACATTTGAGCCCTGAAATAAGCATCTGAATACATGGTTCATAGGAATATATGAGTCATGTTCATTCATGTAATAAGTTTATATTCATTTTACATTGCATCAAATAGTCATGTCATCCTGAAATTTGAGACTACATTCCTCAGGTCTAATTATATTGCCAGCAAAACTGAAAATATGTTTCACAGGAGCAGATGAGACAGGAATGGCTAGATACAGATACTCCCCGGAAGATGCAGTTTAAAGTTTGTTCTGTTGGATCCATGATCAGGTACCACAATACTTACAGACCGCACTGTGGTTACATGAATTGGTAGAAATATTTCAAGAAAAAAGTATTCTTTACAGAAATTCTAGATTTTCCACTAAATCTCACTATCAGTATTGCTGTACATAGTTGATATACAAACCAGATTCTCAAAACAGACCCCATAAACAATCCAAAGTTAATGGAAAATCTCTCCAATCTAATTAACAAAAAGTCTCACCCAGTCTCACACCTTCACCATAGGCACTGCTTGGTCTTCTTTTATGACAGAAATTCTGGGAAATCTGTTTTTTTTATCACAATAAAGAAAAACTATATATAATAAAAGGAATTTGAGAAAGTAACCTGCATAACATGGGGAAAAAATATTAATTTAATATTTTGCCATTTTTGTGAGTCTTAATATTTGAAATACACTATTTAGCTAATCAAATCAAAATATCACAGAAAGGAATTTTCTGGAATTTATTTGAATTTAGGTCTGGTTCCTAACATTCAAACTCAGTTCCAGTTCCATTTCTCTTCAACTCAGTTCCAATTCTAGGAAGTGAGTTGGAATTTAACACACATTTTCAAAACAATACATGAATGTCCCCAACCCTGCTGCCCATATCTGTGACAGAACTCTCTTCATTGTCCCCCAGTCTCCTTCCTCATCCCTCATTTATGCGTCCCATATATGCAAATATGCTTCTTTTTTTCTTTTCTTTTTTTTCACAATCAGTTAAAAAGGAGCTTAGAATGGAATTCATTATTTGACATACCCAGGTGAATTCAGTAAAAAGGGGGCTCTGTCTCCATAAAATACACCAGAAAATAAACCTTCTAAAGCAAGTTTGTTAAAACTTCTGAACAAGTTTTCATTTGGAGCAGAGAGCAAATAAAGCATAGAGGCAAAAGTAGTTCCGTTCACAATTTGAAATCTTAAGCCTCTTAAAGATGTCTCCCTTTATCCAGCATGTTCAGCAGAAGTGAGACAGGATTAACAACCCATTTACCAGAAAATTCATAGCAAACAGCAGCTCAAACCCACATACACAAAGATGAGCTCAGTCCACTATTTTAAGTGTGTAAGCCCCTCCTCCCCAACTCTCATGCCCAAATCAGGAATTCCTTCTAATAGCCTTTGAAAAACAGTGCTTTATAAAAGTCAGTTTCTAGGGTACAAACAAAGAACCATGTAGCAGAGAAAATACTAATGACCTCCTGAGGTTTTCTGTGTAAATGGTGGTAAATCCAAACAAGTAACTTGTCTTTAGCACTGTTCTTCTTGAAAATGCCCTGCAAGTATTTATCTGTTCTGCATACAGTTAAAACTATATTTTAGGACAAAACTAAATTTTATAAAACTGTCTTACTCTCTCTCTCTCCCTCTCTCTCTCTGTCTCTCTCTTCTGGAAAAGTCCAGCACTGACACACCGGATGGCTGTTCTGGACTTTTCCAGAACGCACAGATTGCCAGTCCGCCCGTGTATACATTTTCTTTAAGGGTAATGCATTAAACTAGGTTTTAAATGAAATTAAGCATATTTGGGGGCATATTTAGGGTTTACACTATAAAAATAGGCATTTTTACACTTTTTTTTTTTTTTAACCAAAACACAACAACGTGGTTTTTCACTATATGCGGGTGCTCTTGGAACGTTACTGTATTTCATGGATTAAATTACTGTATAAACATCCCAAAGCAGCAGTGCGAACAAATGGTATAATCTCATCATACTTTAAGGTAACAAAGGGAACTCATCAGGGGTGTCCTCTTTCTCCACTATTATTTACAATTTTTCTGGAACCACTGGCAGCCATGATTAGAATTAACCCAGAGACTGAGGGAGTAAAATGGCAGGGAAGAAACATAAGTTAATGTTATATGCTGGTGGTACTTTACTGATACTTAAAGATCCATTCAACTCTTTACCACCAACAATAAAAGTTATAGAAGAATACTCTCTTGTTTCTGGATATAAAGTTAACTGGTCTAAGTCAGAGGCGATGCCACTCTTTTCCTCATGTCAACTGTATACAGTGACTAAGTTTGGATTTAGATGGTTGCCATCAGGAATGACCTATCTTGGTATTATATATAATTCTGAATTTTGAACCCTTACTGAACAAAACGGATATGGACAAATGGAAAGCATTGAAATTATACTTATGGGGGAAGGTTAATGTTATTAAAATGGTACTGGCACCTCAAGTTATTTATCAATCTATGATGCTTCCATTAAATATTCCGGAAAGGGTATTTAAACAATATGAGAGTATAGTAAAAGATTTTTGCTGGGAATGGAAAAAACCTAGGATTGAAATGTGTTCGCCCAGAGACAAGGGAGGTCTAGGGTTGCCAGATGTTAGATGATAGTACACACTCTGTATAAAACATGACATTCTCTATCATGTTGATGCTACAATTTGCCCAATTACATTTATTGCTATTCTGTATTGCTGCTACAATTGTACAATCCTATTTATTGCTTTTTTTGCACGTTACTTCTATTCTGTATCTTTGCACACTTATGTCGTCTTGTCTTGTCTCATATCGTCTAGTTGCTGTATTCTGTTCTGTTCTTTTCTGTTTTTGTGTTGCACCATTGTCCTGAGGAATGTTGTTTCATTTTTACTATGTACCGTGTGTATATGGCAGAAATGACAAATAAAACCTACTTGACTTGACTTGATATAGCATGTCATTTGAAATAGCCAAACTCTACTATCACTAGAAAAATGTGAATTCTGATCTGGACTGGATAACTATAGAGGGGGATTTGGCTTCACCATTTCAACCTATGTACATTCTGTCACAACAAGGAGAAACACAAACCCCATAATATCTTTTTCGAGGAATATATGGATCAAAATACATAAGAGGATTAAAGTATAGCATTACTTGCAGCCATATTTCTCAATTTTGACACAATACTCTTGAGGATTTATTCGTAAATGGGTATTTATGTCATATTCAGACTTAAAGAGTAAGTGTGATATAGGAGGAGGAGAGAGTTTTTGGAAGCTTTTGCAACTGAGGCAGGGGCGGACTGGCAATCTGTGCACTCTGAAAAAGTCTATGGCCATCGGCCTGTCTTTCTCTGTAACTGAGAAATCAGCAAACTTTTCCAGAACGGACAGATTGCCATTCCGCCCCTGCAGAAGGCATTGGAAATCCTCAACAATTCCCGATATAAAGGAATGGAATGATGAGATGATTAAGATAGCTTCATATGAAAAAATGTTGGAGAGACTAAATGGGAAACAAGATATGATTTTTTTGGGCCATGTTTTTGAAGGATAAATGGCTGGGAGGTTGTTCATATTGTTTGTGATGTTTTATAAATGTGAATAGCTGAAGTGTATTATATGAGACTGCTGTAACTTTTTGGTTTGAAAAGTAATAAAAATTTGAATTACAAATACACACCACAGACTTTTGTATTTTTTAGTCAAGTGTCCCTCATTGCAAACACACCTTACTAAATAATGGCCTCAACTTGACCGTCTCAAATTAATTTTCTCGTTCCCACAGCGGAATACGTCATAGCCCCAACCTATCACATATTAATTGTCTTGTTTCCACACCTCACAAACTCCAGGTCTCGACCTAACTATCACACATAAATTATCTCATTCCTATACTTTACTGAGCCTTGTCTTAAATATCACACATTAATTATCTCATTCCTTATTTATCTCATTTATAGGATGTTCTAAGTTGTTGGCATGCAGTCATTTTTATTGAGCAGGGACGGCATCTGTTTTGACTTTGTAAAAGCAAGAAATAATAAATAATATGGAACATGTAGAATTTCCTGAAAGCGACTGAGTAAAGAAACGGAATGAATCCAACTATATGAACAGTGGCACAAGGAATATTGAAACAAGGAAGTGTTTAACCAAAGTCAAATGACTGACAGAAACTGAATAACGGCGGCAAACACAGTCAGCTGAATTCTGAATCTTAAACCACGCCCTGCTCCCTACATAGTGCACTACATAGTCCACAAGGAGGGAAGGATTTAGGCGCGCCCCCTGCTGTTTGTGATATATGTGTGTGTGTGTGTGTGTGTGTGTGTGTGTGTGTGTGTGTGTGTGTGTGTGTGTGTGTGTGTGTGTGTGTGTGTATTAATATATATAAGTTAAGGCTATGTAAGGTGTAGGAATGAGATCATTAATATGTGCTAGTGATGTATATATAAACCTATATATGTATGTACACATTGAATATATGTATGTATATATGTACATAGTGGAAATATTTATGTAGAATCACATAAAATATTTATGTGAATATATATACGGGTACACATTGGAGTGTCCTTAGTTGAAAGCATATTGTTTGCTTTTTAGAAACTTTCTGGCCTGTAATACATATATAAACTGCAGATTTGAAACTACAGATACATTAAAATATGTGAAATATAACAAGTTTCTTTTATAAAATGAAACAATATGTAACAGTGCATGTCTGACATCATTTAAACTGCGGAACCCTTTTAAATCCAAATATTCCAGGGTGAAGAAATGCATGACGAGTTTAAATGTTTTGGCCCAGCAGATGGCAGCAGATGCTCCCTCCATAATAAAGCTCTGTTCACTATCATAGTTCACTCGAGTCCGGGGTGGGGTGATTGGGACTCGGCCCAGGTCTCGTGACTGCCGTGCCGGGCCCCGCCCCTGGAGCCCCGGTACTAAACTCAGGTGGGCTGACAGTCTGAACTCTTTGAGCTGAAAGAGGATCAGGGATGGGGTCTCCGTGGCTGCTGGGCTGTTTGGTGCTGGTTGTAGTGGTGTCAGTCAGTCATGGCTGGGCATTTGAGAGTTTCCTGACTCAGAGGACCGTTCAGGCTGGAGTTCCGGCGCTGTGGCCGCTCCCGCAGAAGCTCCAGACGGCCGAGAGCGCCTTCAGACTGAGCTCAGGCAGGTTCCAGATCAAACACGCCAAAGAGTCGACGGCCGGACCGAGCTGCAGTCTCCTGCAAAACGCCTTCCGCAGGTACAGGCTATACTTCATATATATATACATATATATATATGTATCACACATATGTACACATTTATATGCACACACACCCTCTCTCTGTATCTCTCTCTCTCTCACTCACACTCACACACACACACACACACACACATACATATATATAAAATTGTGTGTGTGTGTGGTCTTGGGTGGTCTTGGGTGGTCTTTATCGTGAATACCCTTTGTCAGTTCTGGACCAACAAGGAAGTGTGTTTACGGTATTTCAAGTCAAGATTTCTTGCTCACCTGACTCGTTCCTTTAAGTTCCCTTTTTGTGTTTGTTGTGTTTTCTGTTTAGCATTACTGTCTAAAAGCACCTCAGCAGTGACACGGAAAGGGCAAAGACTGTGAGGAAGAAGTATATAATAATAATAATAATAATAATAATAATAATAATAATAATGAGAAGACCCATCCTTTTGTGGGTGCATCAAATACACGCAATATGTTTCCATTAGAGCTGGATCATATGGACAAAATATCAATATTGCAAATATACTGCTACATATTGCAATTTCAATGCCTTTCAATATAACAGAGAACCTGTATCATCACTGTTATGGACTTTAAAAGGCTGTAAAGATTGTTTTAATTGGTACGTTTACTTCTCCTGTCCGTACAGTCCCTATTTGAAAGTATGATGCAAGAACAACCTGTTTTCAATTCAGTTGTTGTGATGTCACAAAACAAACATATTTAAATATGTCCTTATTCTGGCAACTGCAGTTTAGCCCCACACATTCATGTTGTAGTAGCGCAAAGATCACTGATGGACTGTCAAAAAGCTGGTACATTAATGGTTGTTTCAGATACGCACTGCTGTTATGTATGAAAACTCGATGGATAAGTAGTTCAGCACAAGTACAAGGCCATCACACACCTTCCAGAAAGCTTTTGCGTGATCTGGGAGTCCTGAAGCTCTTGACAGAGGTCAGATGTGAGGTGAGGGATGAGGACAGGTCAGGCTTTTGAGGGCAGGGGGCTTGAAGCAGTGACAGCCTGGCCAACGTCTGGTTTATGAGCATCTTTATCTCTTCCTCTCCAGATACTTTGATTACATATTTGGATATGCCAAGAACAACAAAGGCGGCCAGAAGCAGCTGTTGGAATTGGAGTTGACTGAACTTCAGGTGCTGATCACGGCCACAGACCCGGAGTGCGATGGCTACCCCAGTCTAAAATCAGACGAGTCATGTGAGTTCTCCCTTCCTGTATTCCTGTACAGACTCTCAGCAATCTGCTAACCAGCAGCCTAAGCCAATTGAAGAGTGGAGATTACCGTAATCTAATGACATCTGCTTCAGGACAAGGATAATCTGAATTTAAATGTCTAACCTCCTTGTAGGTTACTTGTTCTTTGATCACTGGCATGGAAGTAGCCTGTTTTTTCAGTGAATACGTCATTTTTTTTGTTTATAATGACATGTAGTAGTGTAGATCCAAGGCTTTTTGTTACGGTCCAAGGCTGAAGCATTTATTGGTTATATGTTAAACTGTGCTGAGGGGAAAAATGTTGGCTCACTTAAGGTCTAGGGCTTTATAGCAGATTATACGTGTTTGGCAACCATACACTGTTCGTGATGACATTGTTTAAGGAAACGCTGCCCTGTGAAGCCTCATAACCTCACGCTCTGCAATCTTACCAGTATTTAACACGCAGCACTCTTTAATCTGCTGAAATTGTGATTTTGATTGGTACTGATTCATTTAGGCTTTTTAAAGTTGTAGCATTTAAAATGACATTTAAGAAAGACTGTTCATACTAGATAATAGTCAGGTTCCTCACTGGATATGGAGCAGTCACACTTTGACCTATTTGAAACCTTTCTGCTCTGTATCATGTAGACGTTCTTGAGGTGGACCAACCCGCTGCTGTTCTTAAGGCTGCCAATGTTTGGGGAGCATTGCGAGGTAAGATAATTCCTTGGCTAAAAGGGTCTTGCTTGTGATGTGATCTGTTGGTGTGTATCATACACATCGCTATAAGACAATTTGAACCCTCTGTCTAATGGCCAAAATGATTTTAACATGACTTTAGAACTAAAAATTCAATTTCTTATTCCTAGTTTTAAAAGTGAAATGGCAAGGAAGACATAATGACCAAGTGCACTCTTAATGCGTTTAATAATTGCCAAACATATATTACAATTAGAAAATTACATTTTTCTAACTGTTTTTTGGAGCCATTTATGATGAATGGAAATTATTGTAAAATAAATAAATGGAAATGATTGCTTTTTCCAAAAACAGTGAACACACAAAGGGTTATTTTAATGAAGCCATAGAGGAAACCTTTTAATTGTCTACAGAGTGAGGTTTGTAGTTCGTATCTTTGAATATTCAACTGAATGTAAGGATTCCTTACCAATTTAAGGGTTCTTCTTGGAATCTTTACATCAATATTGGGGTTATTTAACTCCCTTGCATTTTATTTTCAAAATGTTATTTAATAGGTTAATAATTGAATTCACATAGAATCAATTATGACAACCTTTACTTTTGCACTCAGGATAAGTATTTAGCAAATAAAATAGCAAAATGCCAAAATATCATAGCTAGTTATTTTTATTTTGCTTGTGTTGTAAATATTCAGCCTTTTTCATGTTGTAATCTTTCTTGGTTTGAAGAAGAGCTGTCTAAGGGGAGGACCTCAGTGGTGGTTTGTGTGACAAAGCACAGTGTACCAGATAGTGAATTACTTTACAGCACATTGTGATCCATATGGAAAGCATCTGTTGATGAAAGCCTTTACCTAACGGCACTCACACCGTTTACCTTGCAGTGATACATTAACACCTTTTAATTACCTATACTTTCTTCATGACTTTGTTTTTCCTAGGACTTGAAACCTTCAGTCAGCTGGTGTATGAAGATGATTATGGATCTGTGAGTTTGTGTTTATATGCCATCGACCCTGTTAATATGTGTCTACAGGCTTAAATATAGTGGCTAACTGTTATTTGACTTTTTTTGTACCAGGCTACCATCAATAAGTCAAGTGTTTCTGATTTCCCACGGTTCGCTCATCGAGGCATCCTGCTGGACACATCTAGACACTACCTGCCACTCAAAGTCATTTTGGCCAATCTGGTAAGCCTATAAGTCCTTGGCAGTACTCTGTAATGAAATGGATAAGCGAATCGTTTGATTGAAGAGGACATAGTGGTGCAGGTAGGACCTTTTGTTTTTACCAGAGACGAACCAGACAGCCTAGTTATTTTCTGATTCTGATAACGCAAACTTTTTTTGCCCATTAAACCAATGTTTGGGTGTCTCCAAACACTAGTTTTATTGCAACAACACAATCACACTTCATATTTTCTCATGGAAATTCATTCTGGTTTTTGACTGTCAGCCTTAGTCAGGGGTGCCCAACTCTGGTACTGTCCAACAAAGTTTGGTCGCTCCCTTCCTCAGATACACTCATGAAACCTGGCAGTTAGCATGAGTTGAAACAGTTTTGTTTTTTTTTTAAGCAGGGAAGTCAGCTAGACAGACTTTTAACCAATCCTTGACAGACTTTTAACCTTCAGCTCCCAGTGCCTTCAGCTGGTGGCAGTGACTCAGAATAAAGCTGCCTTTACACTGATCACTGAGACTTGTTTTGCTGGTTTCCTGAAAGCCGCTTAATTAAGCATTCGGTAAGAATAATACTCTTTCAGCAACTGGTCTTTGCCATTGGAGGATTCCGAACGGAGATATTCTGGTCTTCAAATGTCTGTTCCAGCTGGCTATGCAAAAAGAAAAATCATACAATAATGGAAACAGCCAGTAACGTATCCGTCACTTAGTGTAATGTTAATAATAGAGAAAAGGAGTGTCTTTTGTCTATAGAGACTGAACTGTCCTGTCAGTTGTCCGTTAAGAGCAAGCTCAATGTTGCATTAAACAGTTTTCAGCAGGTCACAGATTGGAGGGTGTGATTTTCCCTGGATTCCCTCGATTTCCTGTTTTATTCTGGAATGTCAGCTGCACTTCAGAGAAGTGATCTAACTTGTGTAACTGGAAAAGCTTCCTGCACAAAGTGCGGTAGCCCTCATGATCATATTAAAATTGTACATCACGAGACCTGATTATCTTACCTGTCTAACGTACTGGAGTTTTCTGGCTGAACAAGGCTGTCTGATTTGAGTGTAATGTCATCATGGAACTGCACAAAGTGAACGGTGCCGTAATGGTGGGTTTTAAAAACCACAGGAGTAAAACCTACACTGTTTGGACAAAAGTATTGGGACACACCGGTTTTTAGGGTTTATGCTAGGCCCCTTACTTCTAGTGAAGGGCAATCTTAATGCTTCAGCAGGACATTTTGGACAGCATCAAGCTTCCAACTTTGTGGACACAGTTTGGAGAAGAACCTTTTCTATTCCAGCATGACTGTGTCCCAGTGCACAAAGCAA
>JBBJLS010066426.1:0-12686 GCA_037577275.1 Bryconaethiops microstoma
CTTACAGTCATTAGTTACAGGGACAGTCTTACAGTCATTAGTTACAGAGACAGTCTTACAGTCATTAGTTACAGGGAAAGTCTTACTATAATTAGATACAGTCATTAGTTATTAGTTCACAGACAATGGTTTTACCCACCAGGCTACAGCCCCCCTCCAAAATGGCTATTTGCACAGTAGACATTGCAAAAATGAGTTGATTAGTGTTTCAGAGCAGGGAAAACACCAAAATATGCAAACGTCAGAGGATATCAGACCCTGCGTTAGGAATTAGTGCACTGTATGAAAAGGGACTCCGAAGTTTACCTGGTAGTGGGGATGGAGGGCTGGAACTGATCCTGCCCTGCAGTTCGGGCAGCACGTTGGGGAAGGGAATACTGAGAGAACTTCCACTGTGGGGGCTGGAAAAGCCGCTGGGCGCGGGGGAGACGGAGCCCAGCGAGCGCTCACACTCAGACGTCCTCCGCTTCTCGGGCAGCGGGGGCTGCAGGAGTTGGTAGTTCAGGCCATCAGCCTCTGGTTCGAAACCTGAGGGCCCCGATGTGGGAGGGTAACCCTCCACCTCCTTCAGCACCGGGCTGCGGCTCACAGAGCCCAGGGCCGCCCTGGTTCTCTGGCTGCCCCGGGGGGAGCTGTGCGCGTTAGGAGCCGGGTGGGGATTTGTGTGGGAATGGTGGGAGGGAGGCGAGTTCGAGTTCTGGCTGAAGCCCACCGTGCCAGAGCGCTGGGTGTTCATGGAGATGTGGCGAATTACGAGGCTCCCCTCCGAGCAGGAAGACTGAGACTGGCTAAAGAGATAAATACATACGGATTTACATACAGAACCTGCATCGATGTATGACAACTGTTATAACCTGTTTATGACTGCTTATTAATGATTTATAAACTGTCTACAACCTAATTATCAACCTGTTCATAAATCCTTTATAAGAGTAGTCCTATTGTACATTGATACCAAAAAAGTCAGCGTGAATTGTATAGTCATCTCAGTCATTTACACGTATACAGTTAGAGTGAGACAAGATAACGTGGCTCCAGGTTTCACACAGTGCAAAAAGAAACATGTAAATAAACTAAAACATAAAGTCTCAACTGGAAGTAAAAAATGTGCAATTGTGCAAAAAAGGTAATTTTTTAACATCAGTTGCATCAGCAGTCAGGTGGATACAATATTATAATACAATTGTTTGCTTTATGTGTGCAAATGATCAGCAGTGGTTCAATATAAATTTACAGTTATCTATGAAAATACTGTAACTCAGACAGTATTTTATAACAAATATAACCTGGTGTTTTGTGCATGTAGCTGCATCATAAAAGAATGGTTTGTAAAATGCAAAGGTGGAAAGTTCACAACATAAAATATACTTGAATATCATTTTTATATATAGCCAAAGTATTTAAATCACTTAGTATAGCCATTTAGATATGCAGTCCGTGTTGAACAAGTAGGGACAAGATTCTTAAACTGGAGAGCTGGAGCGCAGTCAGGTGATCTCCTTGCTGAATTCGTTGATGAGTTGAATCAGATGTGTTTGAGCAGGGAAATCATAGAACTGTGCTGGACTGCGGAACTCCAGGTCAGGAATTTGCTAGCCATGTTCTAGCTATCGTCAAATTTGAGGCACCAGAGGGGCCGGTTTACCTGTCTGTGATGGTGATCCTTCCTCCTGTAGTAACAGAGCGGGTGAGGGGTCTGTGGGGGGGGTTCGCCATGCCCTCATTGTGCCCCATAATATCAGCATAAGCTCTCATTTCTGAAATCAAACGTAGCAGTACTTAATAATAATCGGTAAATGTGGAAAGTCTTTCAGTTAATCCACCTACTTTGTATCCAATTAATGCAATATTAGCAATCGCATAAATCATGCCCATACGATTTGCCTTTCAAATCATTCATTATAACTCAATCCAGTGGTTGTTCTTGGTTGGAACTTTCTGAACGTGCAGGAACTCACAGCCTCTTTGTTTAAATATTTTCCTGCGTCACATTGCCTATTCAAATAGATGTGTTGACAAAGCAAATTTGCCGTCAGTTATTCTTTGGCAGGCTTGTTAAGAGTTGCAATTATACGACTGTAAATAGCAGGATCTTACTTTACGGTGTTTGATAACTCTGGGGTCAGGTACAGTAAATCATCTGCACTAATGGCAATTGTTGGTCCCAAACAGTTTCTCATTGTGCGGAGAGGGATGAAGTTGTCACAGACACACACACTTTATAATCCAGCCCAAGACTCACTGCTCTTTTTGCCACTCTTGCTGTCAAAGATATCCTGAGTTAAAATTATAAATAAATACTTAATATTTTCAGCAGACCTCTTGCCTTCACCTTGCCAGGTCTAAAGCCAGTTGCTATGATGAATGAAGCTATGAAAAATAGAGCACAAGGTCACAACTAAGTCCGGACAGATGAGGAGGTCACGCACCAACTCGAACTGAAAGAGCGTATTCATTCTGTGGAGCTCTGCGGTTGAGGTCACTGCAGGTCACTACTCAAGGGATACGTGACCTTAAAAATAAAGGACGAGCTACCTAAGTGAAACGGAAATTAGCTGAAACTGACACAACTGAAATGAATCTAAAAAAATACTTAAAGTAACCTAAGCAAAAGAGAAAACTGAAAGTAACTGAAAACAACTTTAATAGAAAAAAGGTAAGCTGAGCTACTTGTCTGAGATACTGCGAGCTAAACTAAACAGAAGCAAGAAACTAAAGGAAAGACAATGCGACCGATTTCATTAAAAAATTGAAAATAATGTAAAAAACAAAAGTACTACAAGTACCGTAACTAAAAGATAAAAACTAAATGCCCAAGAAGTACCTGAAAGCTTAATGAATGGAAGAGACAGTCACAAGTAATCTAAAGAAATGGGACAATTTCAAGTAAACTAAAGAGAAAACGGCAAGTAACCTAAATAAATAAGAAAAATAATAAGTAACCTAAACAAATTACTAACCTAAACATTTGCAAGTAACCTAAACAACTGAGACAACTCGGAGTAACCTAAACAATTGAGACAACTCAAAGTAACCTAAACATCTGAGACAACTCAGAGTAACCTAAACATCTGAGACAACTCAGAGTAACCTAAACAACTGAGACAACTCAGAGTAACCTAAACAACTGAGACAACTCAGAGTAACCTAAACAACTGAGACAACTCAAAGTAACCTAAACAACTGAGACAACTCATAGTAACCTAAACAAATGAGACAATCAAAGTAACCTAAACAAATGAGACAACTCAGAGTTACCTAAACAAATGAGACAACTCAGAGTAACCTAAACAAATGAGACAACTAAGAGTAACCTAAACAAATGAGACAATCAAAGTAACCTAAACAAATAAGACAACTCCGAGTAACTTAAACAAATGAGACAATCAAAAGTAAACTAAACAAAATCAACATCTACAGACACAATCAAAGTAACCTAAACAAAAGATACAACTCCAAGTAACCTAAATGAAAGAGTCAACTGCAAGTAATCTAAACAAGTGAGACAACCACAAGTAACCTTAAGGAAAGATACAACTACAAGTAACCTAAATGAAAGCTCCAACAAACTTAAGCAAGACAACTGTGAGTGAACCAAATGACAGGAATGACTGCAAGTAACCTAAGCAAAAGACAAGACTACAAATAACCTTAAAAATGGCCCATTGCTTCTATAGTGAGCTGTATTCTCCCACGTACCATTAGTTAACACCATACTACACAGACTACAGGGCCACTTGAAGACGGGTGCAAAACAGAGCAGGGTTTACGGATCAGGATTATAGTATCAGAGATCTTATTCGTTTCATGCAGGGCTCTGCTTTGATGTTGGTTTTGCCAAACTCGCTGACGCCCCCTATAAAAGATTTTCCTACTCATATGCTCCACCATTCTTCCTTGAAAGATTTAGAACAGGTGTCTCAAACCACACACCTGGGTAGTTCCAACTACAACCCAACACACCTGGTCCAGATGCTTCCAAAGTCCTCGGTTAGCTGGATCGGGTGTGTTGGATTAAGCATGGAATTACGAGAACATTTATTGCTCCTTGGGGAATTAGTTCTCCAGGGGCAGGAGTGGATCTTCCAGCTTTAGAATGTTCTCAAGGCTGATCAAACACAAACCATGTCAAAGAAGCACGGACAAGCCAATGGAGAGATCTCCGCAAGGCAGAATGGCTTCTTCTACTGTGCTGGCCCTTGGTCTTTTGTTCAGATAGGCTGTTTCCTCCCATTTAGAGGTCTTTTTGTCATAGGTCAGCAAGCACATATGTTCGGCCCTCTGTGCACAAAGGCCTGACATTTCAATTCCTCCACTCCTCCACAGTCTGTAGTATAATGAACAAGCTGTTTTCATGCCCTTAAAGTTGGCCTCATCTCGTCTAAGACTATTATTGAATGAGAGAAAGAAACAACAGCTATTTAAAAAGCTCAGTGAATGTGAACAACAGACCAAAAGTAGCTCAAATTAGTAAAAAAATATAAATAGTCAAGTGCTTTTTATTTGGTACTTGTTTAATTTTACAGACAATGATGACATTTAAAAAAATAAAAGGGCTAAAAAAGTTTTTCGCATAATGTCAGAGAAGAACCACTGTTGGTTCCTTAAAGAACCAAAAAATGATGAAAATCAGATCATAAAAGAGATGTGTGAAGAATCTTTTTTACAAACAGTTGTTCCCAAACAAGTAATAGAGTAGCACCTGCCTTGCACATTTTTGTGTTTTCCCTCCTCCCAACGCACTCGATCCAACTCATCACTTCATTACCCAGCTCTTCTTGAGTTGACGTGGGTGTAAACACCTCATTTGGTAAAACACTGGTGCAAAGCTTTTACATTACATGACAGTTCTTTAAAACTTTACAAGATTCTTCACATTCACTCTCTTTTCCAAACATGGTTCTTAAAGCCACTGGTTTTTGCGTTATTTTTGGGTTTTACAACCTTAAGACTAAATTCTTGATGAAATGTCCTGCCAGAGACAGTTTGCAATCGTAATATTTATTATTATAACTGAATTTCCCCAGAGGATTATAACTAGTATCCAATGGGGTCCAAAAGTCTTACAAGAATAAAATTACAGTATTGCACCAAAAATAAGCACAATTGGTATGTACCCTTTTCCTTTAACGACGGTGGGCACTTGAATTGCCACTGGGAGTTTTTCCAAATTCTCTGATAAGTAGATCAGCCCCATATGAGCTCCAGTAGAAAGAAAATACATTAAAAAAAACAAAAATCTGACCTTTTTCTGAAAAGGTCTTAACATCAGTGTCACAAATTAACATACATCTGAACAGTAACCTAGAAGTAGTGTGGAATATTTACAGGATTCACCAGATTTGACCAGATTTACTAACCCAAAGAAAATTGCAAAAAGGCCTGCAATAGTGTACCACTGGTTTGTTTTGAAACACAGGTCCAAGCAAGCATTTACGATCTTGGCACACAAAGTGTGATGTTTTGGAACAGCAGCATGAAGTGAGCATGATAAGCAGTTTCGAAATGAATGAATGAAAACACAAACATTGGGCCAAGACTTGTTCTGTATATTTAGTCTGAGTGTCTGCTCAGCCATACCTCCTGCATGAGCAATAAAAAAACCTCACCATTACATCTTTCATCCAAGTTTTTTTTTTGGATTTGTGTCTGTTTTTATCCTAATTTTTTTGGCACCCTCTAGTTAGATCTCCCTAAATCACAATGCTAGTACAGGGGGTCCTCAGGTTATGACAGTCTCGACATACGGCATTTGGAGTTTACAATGCTCACTCCCATAAAACTGTAGACGGGATTGTTTCGGTTTAGTTTGGTCGCGCGCGGTGGAAGAATACGCAGTAACACGGCGTATGAGTGAGGGAGGTAGCGTCCCCAGTACACCACGGTGTACAAGGTCAGTATATTTATATCCTTTTCCTTTTTCTGTGGCTTAGTTGTGTTTTTATGTTCTAGATTATGATTTGTGTGAGGATCGGTAAGTGACTGAGGCTAGAGTGTGTTTCGACTTCTGGAAACCCTGGTTACATCGTTGCCGTAGGAACGGAACTGTGTCGTAACCCGAGGACCCCCTGTATTGGCGAAAGCTAGCAGCAGAAATACGACCACATCTTTTCAAGCTGCAGCTAATGTAACACAAATGGTCTGCATGACACGCTTGAAGCAGAACCCTAACCGCTAATTCTGCTACTTCACCTAACAGACGCCCATGTTTGCTGGAAACATGCTGTGTGATAGTGGCAGATCTTGCCCACCCAAAGAGAGGCAGGCCACTCCAGAACACAGGACCATTACTGGTGGATCGAACGTCCTCTACCTTAAACGTTTGTTTCACTCATTAAATATATTCCTGCTGGAGCCGTTCTAAGTTGTAACAAAACATTTTAAAAACGACTAGTGTACTTTTGGGGGGGTGCAGCTGATGGTTAGGGAGTTGCCCCTGCAATCGGCAGGTTGGGGGTTCGAATCTCAGGATTGGTAATGGCACCACTGAGGTACCGTCCCCACACACCGCTCCCTGCATCGCTGGCTGCCCACTGCTTCGCTTGGTGAATGAGTTAAATGTAGAAAACAATTTCACACTGTTCACACAGTGTTCTGGGCTGTGGTGCGTTCACGCGTGACAACTGGCTACTTTTTTACTTTACTTTTTAAACTAGAACATTTAGAAAGTCTTTATAAAAAATGAATGAAAAGCCCCCCCTATCCGACTTACCATGGTCTGTCCTAAAGGCCCCAAACACCGGCATGCTGGGAGCTGGAGTCAGTTCAAAATGTGGAAGTTCTGGCATGTTCTTCACTGCGAAGAGAGGGATGAGGTACAGCATGTTTGGTATCTCTAACAAAAACTGAGCACTTAACTGAGCACGAAATCTGGCAGCTTATATAGGACTGAGGGCGCTCAGGCATGTTGGAGCGAATGCGCTGACAGGCACTGCCTGCCCACGTTCCACTGAAGTGGAAGCAGCCTCAGCTTTTGCGTTTCTTCTAATAAGTCATGTGATTACGCAGACACTACACAAGGTGTGTTTCTCATGCGTTACACACTTCCCACTCAAGATGACTGCGATTCAGTGGAAGTGTCTGTAAGAGTTTGGCCTGGAAGATATTACTTCACTCAGAGCATCATAATGGATTTGTTACTCAATAAAAAACAATAAAGGTTCAAATGAGAGACTAGATATGGATAGTAATCAGTTTTTCTTCCCCCTACATTACACCATTCCTTAAATGTGGTGTAAAAAAAACCATTAAAGTAAAAAGTTAATCTGTAGGTCAATGACACTTCCAGATGAACGTAGAACTCTTGCTATATTTTATTCTTTGCCAGTGTGCATTAAAGGGGAAGTGATGGTCCATTTTAAGTTGATTTTTCTCATGTTTTAAACGGAAATAGCACAGGTTTTCAGAGTAGGTTTGGTGAAATTAAAATGTCAGAATTGTTCACAGCGGTGGTGAAAGCTCTTTTAATTTGAAAAGGAAAAAATAATTACATTATTACATCACAGTTGCACTTTATCTGTATATCTAATGGGTATGAATATGAATATAAAATGGAATCATAGACGGAAGCTTGAGATAAAACAGTAAAATAAAAGTTCAGCGATGAAGAGAGAGTGGTGTTCATGAATTAAGTTCTTTCTCCCTTTAAAACTCTACAGGGGTGTGATTTTACTTGAGAATGTTTAGAGAACGTAGACAGTACATACATCTGATCGCAAGAGTTTAATGCCTAAAGGTTTCATGCCTACAGCTCACCACTGTTTCTACTTCTGAGGCCATAAGTTTACACCTGGTATTAAAAGGCAGAAAATTGATGCAAAACCGGGAACTTTTATCAAACGGAGTGAAATCTATTACACTCAAACGAAAGTTTAGTCATATTAGTAGATATTTAGCTGAAAGTTAAAGACGTGGTGAGCCTATAGACAGTTTCTACTTTTGAAAAAGCAAATTCAATGCATGACTTTTATCAGTGCACTTGACCTTCATTCAGTTACAACCCGCAGTGCCAAGAAAGTACAGTTATATAAGAGTGTTGTACCACAACATATTTCACAATCAAAATAAACTGCCTTAACATGTAAGTAATTACAGCGACGCAAAACATAACTCATCTGTCTGAGTTCCGCTTGAGCTGGCAAACGCCTAATGAGTATGGCTTAATGCCTGTCTAAAGGTGTGTGTGGGTGCATTTGTGTGTGTGTGTGTGTTTATAGGCATCTTATCTATACACAAAATGAGTTATTATTGTTATTATTATTATATTATTATTATTATTGTTATTATAAATGATTTGGTAACTGTTACGAGACTAATAAGTAAGTTATGTAGTATAAAGTAAAGCATTGATTGAAGGGACATTTACCCATTTATGATTTGTAGCAACAATGTTATAAAATCATGCACAGATTTTGGCCAAAATAAAAATGGGCTGTATTTATAGGTATCTTACCATAAGGCGTGGGAGGTGAGATGGGGAAGGCGGGCGTGGGAGGGGTGATGTCACTGCCCGTATCCACTCCAGAGTCCAGCCCAGCGCTGGGGCCTCTGTACTCCACACTGTCCGCTCTGTACAGAAGAGGACGCTACAACACAGAACAGATGTCTTAGCACTTTAAAGCTAATACCAGGAGCCTGGATTCATAGTCTTTTTTTTTAGTAACGTGAGATTTATTTTTAATATAATTCTTTTTATAGCTGAATTTGCTGTGTCTTTTTGAAATATTGGATCGATTTCCAACATCAAAACGCCTGTTAATATTCGGAACAGTGTGCTTGTACATGACTTTTTGATCGGTTGATCAGGGGCCTTTTTTAAAAAAACTTTTTTTTTAAAATGTTTGTGGTCGAGTGAGGGAAAGAGAGGACTGTCAGGTTCAAAAACAAACATGGAGCAAAACTCATAGCAGATGCATTAACAGACTTCAAGCTCAGATCAGTTATAAAAAAGATGTGTGTCACTGTTTGTTGTAGTTTAATTAAAAATAATCAGCCCGTGAATGTACTGACGTGCTCAGAAGTCCTTAATCATAAATGGCTTGGTAAGAGCCAGCGACTTCACGACCCACATGGTGGTGCAGCAGTGAATCAGAAGATCAGCGATTCGAATCCATGGTGTGAATAGGTTTTTTTAACGCAAACTTTTATAAAACCAAATACTGGTTTTATAGCAACCATGCAATCACACAGTGGTGCATTATCTTACTTCATCACTGCTATTAATCATTCAAAGATAATATGAGAAAATAAAAAAGGTGGGAAAAAGGTCACCTGATATATTCCAGTGCTTTTCCAGTGTTTACGAATTATTTACAAACCATATTTCACAAACCAAAATATCACCTCAGCGAGGGCAGATTACATTTACATACACGATATCTCTGTATGTTCCTAAAGAGAGGTGTGTATTAGAGAGGCGGTCTCCGTTTATACAGAAACTAATAACATACTTTTATAATCTAGCCTATTTTTAGCAGTTTTCTCTTTTTATTCATTTTATCCATTAATTTATTGATCTTAATTATGTAACATATTTGTTTTTTGGGTGTTTCATTCAACTCAGATGATCTGCCCTGTTTCATGCCTTCGTGACTATAAGGTTTATCTTTGTTTATTTATTGTATGGTCCATTTAAAACAAATTTATTTTATTTCTCCTTTTTCTTCTATTATATGCTAAAATATAAAAGCACTTAGAACTGCATTCATTGAATGGAAAGTGCTATACACAAAATGAGTTGTTGTTATTATTATTATTATTATTATTACAACAAATGATTTGGTAACTGTTACAAAACTAATATGTAAGTTATGTAGTATAAAGTAAAGCATTGATTGAGGGGACATTTACCCATTTAAGATTTGTTGCAACAATGTTATTAAATAATGCACAGATTTTGGCCAAAATGAATACTGACTATATTTAATAGGAAAAAATCTTGAATTGTGTACTGTTTTAAATTATAAAAAAAATTTTTTTTTTAAATATTCTGAATTGTCTGAAGTTACTGAATGATAATGAATCCTGTGGTTTCATGATGCAATGAATCACTTTCTGAAAAACCTCATTAATTCTGACTGAGTCATGATGAGGTTTGAGATTAATGCCCCCTGGTACTGAAGCTGTGGACCCACCTGCAGGTCCTCGAACGTTACTCTCGTTTGTTCTCCCGAACTCATACGTAGGCCTTTCTCACCTGTAGCCAACCACATCATCCTACCAACAGTGGAGGACGTTCCCTTTGAGTAATGTAAAGTTCCACCACATTTTTCTAAGCTGCCACGGACATCAGCGGACAGCTCAACGCACTTGAAAGCAAACACTAACTGCTAATTCTGTGAACAAATGCGTGCACTGGGTTGCATCACACTATCTAGCAGTTGCACAGTTTTTTAACTCTCAGCTATGGGCGCCGGAACCATTATAGCACTTTTGAAAATCATTCCCCCCCAGCCACACCCCCCCCCCCACACACACACACACACACTTTTTCTCTCCAAAGCTGTAGAGCTCTGCACGCTGGTGTAGCTGCAAAGGGGGACCAACTACTTAAAAGTCTATGTATTTGAATGCAATGTCATTAAAGTCCTTGTTGGTGTAATGGTCCCAATACTTTTGTCCAAATAGTGTCTGTTATCAACATGACTGGTTTTCAAAATCATTAGTTTCGTCCCCCTACTTTTTCTCTCCCGAGACGTAGAGGGTCGCGTCCCCCTCACATTAACAATCAGTGAATCAGTAGTTTTAGAAAGAATTCTGTATCAGTACAAAATAACCGGGTCCAACAGAATTGTGTTCAAATTTGAGATATATTGAATCACATTCTAAGATTTGCAATGAAATTCAATGATTGTATTGTGTGTGTGTGTGTGTGTGTGTGTGTGTGTGTGTGTGTGTGTGTACTCTACCTGTGCGGGTGGCATGTTGTGAGTGTAAGTCAGTCTGTCCCCAAACTCCTGCTCCACTTCCCAGACTGTCCGTCCACTCTGTGCTGGGTGGTCACTCACTTCACTGCCCTTCCGGCTAAGAGAACGCACGCTCTCCCCTGCAGGTAGGACGGACACACACAGAGGACATTACTACATCATTTAACGCTATAGTTATTCACAGAGATCTTGTACTGTGTGTTCCTCTAATGTCTAATGTTCCACAATGTTACAGTGGAGTAGGCTTGGCCCAAACATATCATTCAACAGGCTTCAGATATTGTTGGTATTCTGAAAATCAAACGTAACACCGTCTTTAATTACGAAGCACGGGCGTATTTTAAGTATTTACATTATACAATTTCAAATATGTCCAGAAGGGGGAAACAGTGTATTAACAGTCCAACGAAGCACATATGCTGCTTTAGAAACCGCAATTGTAGCCTCTTTATCCAGTAGAGCTATTAGACAGCAAAGATGTAACAAATTAGAAATATACTTTTATTACAAGAGCCAAGTGAAGAACAGAGGAGATTTTAGAACTACAGGTCTGTCTGAAAGCAAAGAGGATCACCATGAAAACAGTGTCATCATGCACTGCCAAAACTCATCAAACATGTTTGAGGCTCCGAGCTCCCGGTTTTAGCGTGGTGCTCACAACAGAGACTTGTGGTGCTCGACAAAGGATCTCAGCATTTAAATCTAATGTATTCAGTTATTACCAGATCACCAATCAGCAACAATCAGTGTTGTTTTCGGAGTAGGCGTGTTTACTTTTGTGCTACAAATTTTGAGGCTCGGAAAAAAGACAAAAGCCTCCGAGTACTTCAAATCGTTCGAGCCAGCCCTAAAATGCAGTGATGTCCTCGACTAGATCGCACAACATTGGACCTAAAACTGTCGGAACCATGAACAGAAGAAGGTGCATCATTGTGACTGAGGGTCAAATGAGTGCAGGACTGCATGCAAGTGAAAGGTCAACAGTAGATGCAAACACAATGCAGGGTCATCCAGCAGGCAGGGTTTGCATGCAAACCAAGACAGAGCAAAGAAAGCAGGACATGTATATAGTCATCGGTCAGGCCTCTCAACACCACTATGAAACTGATACACTCATAATGATTTCGTTCCTTCATGCTATCCTTGTTAACTCACTTTGCGGTTTCCGCTGTAATTTAAGCGCGTGGACATTAACTGCATGTTGCATGGATGTGCTAAGAAGAAATCCAGTGCTCCTTTGGCTTCTGAAGAATGCCAACAAAATGACACCTTCAGAGACTGAACAAACAGTTTGCTCGGCCGTCTGACCTTAGCATGAAGTGTCAGTTAGCACGGACGTGCTAATCCTGGCCATTCACGGAAGTGTTTCCAGCTATTTCTGCCTCAGGAATGTTAATATGGGGGGAGTTGTAATGTGGGGCAAGATGGGACAATCACCATCACAGGGCCTCATTATGAGTGTGTGTGTGGATTAGTGAACAGCACACTGAGAGCAAATTGAATGGTTTGCCCCATTATCATCTCATAGAGGAAAGTTAATGAGTCTCACCTTGGCTAACGGCCCTTTCTCTCACTACCACTGTGGCACCAAGTGTTTCCAATCAGTTCCGAACTAAGAGGACGTCAAGATAAGAGTGACATTAACCTGGTCAGCTACAACAACCTGCTCTCACAGTTATAAAGGTGCTCGTCTATCTTCCTTACTTCATGACTGGTTTGAATCAGAATCTGAATCAGAAACTGGATCTCCCAGTTATATCC
>JBBJLS010066466.1:0-12685 GCA_037577275.1 Bryconaethiops microstoma
CTTAGGTGTGGACGTGTGCATGAGTGTGTTTGTGTGTGTGTGTGTGCGTGTGTGTGTGTGTGTGTGTGTGTGTGTGTGTGTGTGTGCATTGTGATGGACCAGCAGCCTGTCTAGGCTGTTTCTCTGCTTTTCACCTTAGGAGTGCAGGGATGGGCTCCAACAACCATTTTATTTCACTGGTTAAATTTAGTTGCATTTTGAACATTTCCATTGTCTATTTATGCAGTAAATAAGAGTTTCAACTGGTTACTGGAAGCTACAGAGACACTGTAAAGGCTCATATAAGAAGAGTATGCTACCACAAATAATCAATCTCATTAAGAGATAGCAGTGTATTCATATAAACTATTCCATTTATAAATGTCTATATTCTAGTGGTAGAATATAGAAGGAATGAGGGATTTGAAGGATTTGATGGATTAAGCATGTGGATATTAAAGGATGGATTAATTAATGTGTGCATATAGAGAAATATGCTTCACTCGAGACATTTGTTGGATACTATGATTTTCAATCGGTCCACTAATATGTGCTAAATGGTATGTAACCTGACGGGCCATTAGTGCTCCTATTTTGTCATAATATCTGGAAAAAGATCTCTTGCTTCCTTGATGTAAGTGGAGCATGTTGCTGGTGACGAATGACACAAATTCCAGCTACTCTCTCATTCAAACAGGGGGAAGATAAAAAGTGCAACGCTTTGTGTCTGGAGGGACTTTAGACTAATTAAAAAGGCACAGATCAGAGGAAGCAGCTCACATAGCCGAAATCTGAACTGGGCTGAGAAAACAAGCTCCCATTCATCCAAAAAAATCTAAATTAAATAAACAGGTAAATAAGTAAATTAATTAATAAATCAAGTGGAAGAGTTGAAAGTGTACACAATGTTCTTGGATTCACATCTGTCAGCTGCTTTAGGAAACACTGATTTATATGTAAATCAACCGTGGATCTGGACAATTCTTACTCATTTGTGAGAATCTGAAGTGGGTCCTTAAAGCACCAGATTCTGTGTAATGAATAAATATCATTACTGTGATATTTTAACATCGTGAAACAGTCTACACACTGAAACTACACAGCAAAAATGATCCTTGTTGAATCCATTGCTTCTGTCATGCCACAAAAAATGCCCACTCATCTCTGCCCATTTACAGTGAAGTAACAGAGTATTTGAGTCTGGCGTTCTTCTTGACTGAGGGCAGAGATAGAGGGCATTCTTGATTGAGGGCATCCTAATAGCAGAGAACAAAAACAGCCTTTTTAAGGATGAAGATGTTGGGAAACGACCTTGTAAAAATCACTTGGCTGTTTCAATACATAAACCCACATAGATGTCATGAGAGCGACCACAAAGGAAAAAGTAAACCACAAGAAAATAATTATTCATGTTTCATGAGGACAGCCAAAAGACAAAACAAAGTCATTCATGTGTAGTTGGAAAACTGAACCTCAGATGTATGTTCCATTAAGTAGGTTTCCGTAGATTTATCTGTGTAGAGTGGCAATAATGCTGTGTAGGAGTTACGAGAAGATGCACTAGAAGTGTGATTCAGGATTATCGAAATGTTGAAACTTAACCAAACAACTGCACAGAATTATTAACTCAACTAAAATATGTTCATCTTTTTTGACTGGAACTAAAGATAAATGTTTTCCATTTCACTTAACATCTTTGACAACATAAATGTGAAATAATTTAAACAGACCTAAACTAAGGCTACGTTAAAACGGTAAATTATAAGAAGGGGTTAGGGGTGCTGACTCACGCACTGAATAAACCCACCTGTGGAATTACTTGAGCTGGACGTTTGGTTCCACAGTATCAAAGTGCGAGCTGCAAAACAAACAAACAAACGAGAAAAGGTACATTAGAATAATGGCAACAAATAATGTTCTGTTCATGATTAGTGCCAAAATTTGTCCTGTAGGCAAAAATTTAAGGTCAGAACTAAAAGATAAAGTCAGCTCTACAAAGTCTTCACAGGTTCAGCCAGTTTCTAACATTTGTCAGGGGACTTTCAAGGCCAGGAAAGAAACCCAAAAAAATGTGCAGCACTTAGGACTGTGATTGAGAACCACTTCAGGCTCATCAGGCCAGGTGACAACACTAGAGTGATGTTCCCTGTCAAATTCCATGCAGTGAACTGCTCTCTGTATGTAACCTTACAAAGCAGTGCTTTAAATATACTTGTACAGACCGGGTGTTGATCAGGCATGCCTGAGATAAACAGTTTATTTAACTGAAAGAAGACTAATCTTTTGAATCAGAAGACAGACATATTATTAGGGTAAAGGTAGTATCGCATGCCAGACTCTGTAAAAAGCAATCTTGGCAAGCTTAAAAACAGAGATACCACATAAACAGTCTCTCAGGCAGCACAGTGGTTTGCTGAAAGACACGCAATGAGGTCTTGCTTACATAGTGCTAATTGCTTTAAGCAACATTCTTGCTTTTAATGATTTTAATGCCTGAGTGCACTTATCATATGTAGCACTGAGATGCTGACTGATTGCTACCCCTACAACCCAAAATCCCACTCACAGTTGTTTTGTTGTTTACTGCTTGTGTGTCTATTGTGATATTACTTGGATAATACAATGGTAGTTAGCTATTAACATCCTAATCTGCATTAACTATTTATGTTCAGTTTATATGCTTTCCAGATACCAGATATCCAGATAATTTAAAACTGTGATTGATATAAACCATGATTTAGAAATGACAGGTCAGCATCTATTTTCATGTATTATTTAAAAAATAGCCTAGGTTACACAGATAGTCAGGCCATCACTTATTAAATTGTTAAAATAACAATTATAGTTGGAAATAATAAAAAATATTTTGTTCAAAATGTAAAGAATAAATGCATGGTTATCCATATGTGTGGCGTGCTTATTCATAGTCTGTTATATGACAAACAGAACTGAATTTTAACAGATTTGTAACACTGAAACGTAAAATTGTCATTCCAGTGAAGTGCTTTTTATTTGACTTCATTTGATTTATTTTCTTTTTCTTTTTTTAACTAAACCAAACTGAATACAGACATCTTTGTCAGATATGAATGTGAGATTTCAAGATTTGTGTTCACTCTCTGTGCGGTTGCCAGATATGGAGGTCGCAAGGTTGCTTATTGATCCTTGTCCTTGTCACATAGAAAGACCAATGGTTCAAGACCATGTGATTTGTCAGCAGTCCTGAATTAGCAAAACCATGACAGCAGCAAAACCATGACAGAAGACAACTGAGCAGAAGAGCTTGAGCAGTGTTACATGAGTCAAAAACACACATAGTTTGAGCTTCAGAGCTTATATCCTGCTGGCAAATCTGGTGCGCATATCATATTCAGAAACATCTGTACGTCATCATGAGGGACCTTCTTCCTTCCTCATTCACCTCCTCAGGAACCACCCCCAAAGCTCCATCCATGTAGCAAATCCCATTCTACTTCAGACTGGATAGACATCAAAGCACTCAGTGCAGATGTTATCTTCACAAGACACCAGGCACAGATTAGGACTCTGGATGCTTTTAATAATGCTGCTGATAAGCAAGGCAAGTCTTCTATGAGGCGGCATGCCCTTGTTGAAGACTGAAGATGATCAAGAGTAGAAGAAGAAAAGCAGTAAAAGCAGTAAATGCTAGTAGACTGAGGCAAGCTGGGAAGTTTCTGTTTGTTGTTTATTGACCAGTCACATTTCTGCTAGAGGAGGAAAAACATCCATAATTTATAAAGGAAGTTAATAAAAAATGATTAAAAAAAAAAAAAAAAATATTCCCATTATCTTGACCTGCTACTACTAGTTTATTCATCATGGATTTTGGACCATTTCTGTTAAACTGTGTTTCATGACAGTAACTCTTGAGAACTATCCATTTTGAGGGTGGGTGATTCTGCTGGGTTATTGAATTCAACAACAGAAAACAATAAACAAAGGTGTAATAAATGCATATTGTTTATGTGCTTATTGACTTAGTGCTGTTGGGCCATATTTTATTTTTACATAGTGTGGAAATACCACCTGTGCTTTATATTATGTGAACATTTCATCAGGAGTGGACTGGCAGAAGTGGTTCAAAATTGCTTCGCATACACTATAGTTTCCCAGAGCAAAAACGCTTTTATGGCTAATGGTGTTTGACCCGTTTTGAAATCATTCTTTCGTGCCCTGCCTCTGTTGCGCTTTCTCAGTAATATTTACTGTGTTGATCTGCACTGGCTGAGCTACGCCGCCCGTCTCTCTGCAGCCCTTTTCAGTTTGCTTCCACATTCTCCCTGTAGTCTGCTGCTCGCCCAGATAAAACGGGCCGACCTATTAATCTTTTACCACACAAAAGAGATGCTCTTAGCATAACGGACTCCATGCTGTTTGAAGGGACACACAACACTGCTGCCTGTCAGCTAACCTCACCCAAGTGTACACTGCAAGAGGCTTTTCCCCTATATCATCTATAACTGATTTCTGCAATCAAATCCTTCTTCCTTCACAAAAAAGATAAGCAGAGACATGATATGCATGAGAAAGTCTGCAGAATATAAGATCTTTGCTAGAGAGTACACCTTACATATAGACATATATCTAATATTATCTTCCTGAACTGGCTAATTATAAGTAGTACTTGAAGGAGGATCTTTCCCTTGATAAGATCATATTAAATAAGATTAAATAAGTAATAGTGCCTAAACATAGTTTGAATAGCCTACCAACTCTTGATATCCTACCAGCAAGGTTATAATAAGACATACTCAATATACTGCCTGCATATAGAATGCTTTCATGTGCCAAGATTTTTTTTTTTGTAGTGCTGTTCTTCCTGTGTACGTGCAGGTGGGGAGGACTGCAATCCAGATACCATGGCACCCACATTCATTTAGATCAGTTTACTTTCTGAGAAGAATGTATTTACTTTTTCACTTATTGTATACACTGGAATTGCTTAATTATTATTTAAAACCAAAAGTCAGCTAATACAGGCTTGGATATACAAGCTGCTGGGGTTTTTGTTACATGTGGAGGTCATTGCTGTGTCCACATGTGTTTAGTTTGGGGGCTTTATGGCGAGAACATGGTTCTCAGAGGACGTGCGAGATAAACACACATGCTTCCCTCATGCCGTGGGAGAGCTACTGGACATTGGGGAGGAACTGTGGAACACGCCACATGGCCGTGGAAATGAGCCACTCCTCTCTGCTGCTTGTGAGTGCTTTAGGACCAATTCCCCTCTGACCCAGATTCTTTGCTCTGAGGGGCTGGCTGAAGAGACCACTTTCACCTCGGCCGATACGCCTGTTTTCAAGCCATCTTCGCCAGTATTTACAGACTCCATCAGCTTTACCACACTTGACTGGACATTGACTACATTAGGAACATTTTTAGGAGCAGTCAAATGACATAAGCATTTTATCACACATGCAAATACTGATTTAGGGAGCTAAAAATTCTGATAAGATGAAAACGTATCAGCCGGTGTAATTTTACATTTATTAAAAATTAAAGTGACATAAAATATCAGTGTCAGTTGTACTATTTAGAACTATATCTGCTAAAAGTGTAGTCTGTGTTGCTGGAATATATTTCAAGTCTAAACTTTCTGTTGTTTATAAAGAAATCATTCCACTACTGATAAATTCATTACTCAGTGGGGGAATCGGTGGGGCCATAATTTTAGGGTTTGAGAGACACTTGATGCAGTGGAAGAAGGAGTGATTACTGAAATTTTTTTTGGACAAATTCTTAATTGGAAAAAATGAGATATACGGATCATTAATAAAAGCAAACAGGAAGCATTGCACAACATCTATCAGGCAACAGAAAATATTATATGCAACCTCTACCCCAGAGCCGTGCTGTTTGGTTCGTCAGATTGTGGATCAGTGGCTAGCTACAGGAGCAGATGGTCATAGTGCAGATGACTGAGCACTGATAGAGAGGAGATAAGGATGAGGGAGTCCACACAGCCCCATCAGGGGTTGGTACTGTGGATATAGGGGTAAAAGGGCGAAAGCAACATGTGAAGACTGGTACATTTAGGTTTTTTTTGTACAATGGTATCCCTCTGCTCTGTGAGGGACTTGTGACCTGTCCAGGGTGTTTTTCCATCTTTCACCATATGACAGCTGGGAAAGGTTCAAGAACCCCCTGCAACCATGCTTATGATAAGCAGCGCAAATAGTGAATGGATGGAGGATGCTATCCCTTTTCTTTCTAGAATGAAGAACATTTGCTGCATTCAGTTACAGTAGAAAGGCATGTAAAACAAAGGAACAGTTAAAACAGTTAAAGGACTCAAGAAGTCCTTTAAATCTACTACCACAGATAAGTATTACACTGCTTGCGTAAGTAAATTATATCATATATTCCTATAAATGTCACTATAAAAAGCTGTGTAACTAGTGGGCAGACTTTATAAGTTTCAGTTGGTCCAGTTACACCTTTTTTCTTAATGAAAGTTTAAAACCTCTATAGAGAACAGACTTTTGCGCATTTTCATGGACAGTTATACTTATATTAAAAACGTATCGAAAAAGGAAAAAAAACGTTTAACTGTGGATATTGACACATTTCATCTTATGTTTTCCATTAAATATAAATTGTGCAATAGAATTTGAGTAAAATGTGAATAATATTTAAGTGTTAACTTATAAAAAAAAACAACAATTTGACGGGGGTGTACAAACCTACATATTACATATGACATGCACAGTAGCGGGATATTGACAAAAATTATTACAACCCTTTTTTTTTTTTTTTTGGAAAATTGCTCAAGTGGCCAGTAAATGAGTGTGTATTTAATTGTCATTATTTAAAACTGATTCTAACATTCCAAAGTCATGTAGCTAAATACTTTGAAACCTATTGAACCACTAATGAATTTTCCAACTAAAGTGTCACTGCTTGCCTGTTCTTTGTGTGAATGTCCCAAAAAATGTCCTTATGTTTGCTGAAGTCTTTGGATTGTTAAACATGTCCGTAGGTAAAGAACTGCAAACATGAAGACCAACAGATAGCATTTGTGACACATGGCAGCTTTGAGTAACTTACAGACAAATAAGGTATCAGACAGTGAATCTTTTACATTAGCTTGTAATCCTTGAGTATGAGTGCACCCTGACTGGCCGCCTGGACGTGTTATTCCACGGGTTATGTAATAAGGACATCTTTGCACAAGGAACTGTGGTGAGAGCTGTTTATTACATGTGCAGAGTTCTTTAACGGCTTGGTTTCCTGGATTGTATACAGTAGACTGTGTGAAAGCCCTTAGACATAAAGCTGTTTATTTGGGCAGTAAGCGTTTTAGTAGATTTAAAAAAAATTTTTTTTTTAAGAAAAACGAAAACATTTCAGGCTCGCCTCAAGGAAGAACATTACTTACAGTTACAGTATCTTCTTCAGTGAATCAATTCTTCATTAAATCAGATCAAGTGCTGCTGATGCAATTGAACAAATCCATATCACCACTGAACTAAACCTGTTCTAACTATTAAAAGAAAAAAACCTTAATTTGAACGAGCTTCTCACCAGTACGGTGCATCACTGAACTCATAAAAGTGGTGACAGTGCTGTCAGAGAGCAAATGGATGCTAATCACTTTAGCGTTAATTGCAGTGTGGGGGCTCAGACGCACAGTTAATCACAGGTTTCCGCTTGGCCTGCTGGGTTAAAGCAGGCACACGTCTGTGCAATGACATGTTATGGTACCCCTTTCGTTAATGAATGTGTCACTGTACGGTGACGCAAGCCCCCTCACAGGATGACATAAATTATGCCTCTTGTCATTCTGTTCTGCCATGTACCAAATAGAGAATGGTTACTGTAATTCTGTGCCTTGGTTTCTAGAATTAATATGTATATAATACTTATATAAACAATGTAATGTGTGTATTTTTCACACACGGAATATGAGAGCAAGTTAGAAATATTTACAAAGGATTTCCACTAGTTTCATATGAATATAGTTGTCAGAAAAATGTTCCTCACACTCAAATCTCGTGGTTCTTTAAATGGTATTGGTCCAAAGAACTTTTGGCCGTTTCAGTTTTAAATGTGTAGTTTCAAAACATTTGAGTTTGCAGTCAATCCTACAGGACAGAGAGATTCGGTACAGCATCATTAAAAGGTTCTATGACTTTCTATGAAAGGTTCAAAACCTTTTTTTCGTGCTATATAGAACCATATTAAAATCTTTAAGAACTTTACGGGTATTTGTGACATGGAAAAGAACAATATAACCAAGCAAAGAACTATTCACTCATTCTGATGGTTCTTCGATTGGTTCTGATTCTAAGTATAACCACTGCCCTTTGTAAAGATGAGCAGATTAAGTGTTCATACGAAAGAGCAAAAACAGAAAATAAGATAAATCCAATGACAAAATGAAGGGATGACAGGAGACATGGAGGAACAGAGAGAGAATAAAATGGAGGGAGCGAGAAAGGTGTGAGAGGTGCATTAAAGTGGGCAGAAGTGCAAATACAGCAAGTGACACTTGCACTGTGCCTTGGTCAAGGATTCAGTTATTGAGATAAACTCTACTGTGGTGACTGAAAGAGCTGAGAGCACAGATGCCAGACACTTATTCAGCCTATAATCAACCTTTCCTTAACTGTGACAGGCCTGAGCTTCCTCTCTAAGAGTTGCACATTACAGAAGAAATGTGCTGAAGTGTAAATCAGGCAAGTTCCTCATTTTATAACTGTCTTGCCCAGTCTCAGCTCACCCCTTTCTGTCACTGTCCATTCTGTTTCCTGCTCCTCTGCCAAACCCTGCCTTTGTTTACGCTTAACATGTGTTTTCTGTTTACATTTGTACGCTGTCACACGCAGCTCCACGTGGTTTCTGTTAGTTGTTTTTGCTCCCTGGCTCCGCCCTTGAATGTGTTCACCTGTCTTTTTGTAACCCTGCCCTGTCACAGCTGTTTCTGGTTAACTATTCATACCCATGACTGTCTTTGTGTTTTGTCGGTCAACCGTTACCCTGTGGTCCCGGTTCTGTGTTCTGCTTTCTGTTTTATATACCCATTACCAGTCTTTTGTTTTCCCGTATTTCTGTTAGGCCGTCTCAGTTAATAAAGTCCATGTTTTTGCAATTGCATCCCATTCTCGTCCTCCGTCACCCACAATATGTGACATATTCCTGTCTCCCAAACATATCAATACAAAGAAATAACTATTATCTTAATGTGTTAACAGAAATCAGTATAGTATCAATCAAAAATTCCAATCATATATTTTCCTAATGCTTACATTTCTTTCTTATTTAGCTTAGAATTCAGCTGCATATTTGTGCATATATTACACATAAAGCTGTAATGTATCTGCTCTGCTCTAGGTGTGTTAGCTTAATATTAGCTAACATAAGCTAATACTGAAGGTCAGCGAATAGGTGGGGCAGGGGAACACTGAGCATTGAATCTTCATTTTGAAAAACGAAACTTAACTCAGGTCCACTCTTAAAAATAAGTGTGCCTGAAAGTGTTCCTTGCATGATTCCATGGATGATTTTTGCGTCCCTAGTGAACCTTTCAATGGATGGTTCTTAAAAGAACCACTTTTGTGTATGAGATGTGAATGTAAAGAACATTTTAAACGTTTAAAGAACTTCCTCAAAATATAATGATTCTTGTAAAAATCCTTAGATTGCTAAAGAACCTTTACATTATTACGTCAATTTAAAGGAAGCACGTGCTAGAGTCCAAGCCCAAGAGAGCACAACTGGCTTCACTTTCTCCAATGCCTCAGCACAGTGGTAGGCGGGAGGTGCATCTGTTGGCTGATGCAACGCAATTGCTGGTTATCGTTCTAGCGTTAAGCTGTTCAATGACTTTGCATTCAAAACAATGCAGTGGATGATTTCATGTGACTCGGAGGAAGCAAGTGTCTTCACCTGCCCAGTGTTGGTGGTATTGCTTGTTTGGAGTCCTAGATGGTGGGTGGAACTACACACTACTAAACTGTGCATAAAATTGGGGTAAATAAAAAATAAAAAATAAACAGAAGAATGGGTTGAGCACATGCAAATGGCATGTTTAGCATAAGTGACCTTAACTGTCACTTAAACTTATTTAACTTAAATTCTGCAGAAAACACAGAAATGGCAATAATAAGTGCCTAACCACAGATAAGGTTGTCACGAGGGAGTCACATCTGGGAGAAAGGTAGGAGGCACAAACTCAGACGTCCATGATTGAGGTTTTATTGTGGAAAACAAAAGGAACAAAAAAGACTCGAGGGCCAGTCACAAAAGGTAGGGTTATAAACAGACACTGAACCAAACATAGATAATAGTATGCTCCTATGACTCGAACTAAAACAGGGCGAACTTAAATACCAAGGAGGGAGCACCAGGAACCAATAAGGGTGTAGTCAATCATAGATGACTCTAGCCGGCTGAAATTACTTAAACTAATGCCGGCTAGATGAGGCCACACCTAAGGGGCCGATGAGGCCAGTGCAGAGTCCGCTGGTGCCCTCTAGCGGGCGCCGACCAGAACCGTGACACTCAAGGCCTTGCAGAGTGTATACCGGTATCAGCTCATGCATTTGAATTCCATGTGAGATCTTCTACTGCACTTCGAATTCATGCTGGTCAAAATCAGCTACACCAGAGAGCATTTTTGACATGAGTCAGATTCTTCGTTGTTGTTGTGTTATGCATAGTTTGCAACGAATGCTGCCCTGGCTTGTAAAAGCATAGAACTGATAGTATTTCAAGGCTCACATATTAAATAAAAAGGTCCCTTAGATAGTTAACTCTTCGAAGTGGAACTTATGGTTTTTTTTCATTTTTGCCCAAGTTTTATCAACAATGACATCCACTAACTAGGACTCCCAGAATTACACTATACTGCCAAGGGCAGCCATACACTTTCTCTGAGTCACGTGTCATCGGACAGCTCAACCTGCTTGGAGGAGAACACTAATCACGCATTCTGTTATGTCAGCTAACACACACTCTAGCGTTACACTGAATGACGGGGAGAGGGAGGGCCATCCTATCCACACAGAGGTCACTCTGTTGGACACTGGGCAACAGATAGGGCAGAACTTTTGATTTTATAAGGCCACCGTTTAGGCATTTTGTTACTGTACTTTTGAACAGGTTTCCATGAAAATGCAGCAGGAGTGTGTTGTGTATATTATTCTGATATTAAAGAGCTGTTTCCAGTCCAAGCTGAGGATGTCAGATTCTGTTTAACGGTGTTTTCATGGTAAATGTGAATGCCTGCATGCCAGCAAAGTACACTTTAAGTGTGAATGGTGCAAAGCCAGAACAGTAGCACTAATGCACCAGGTTCTGGGTGTAAAGGAGTAGGTTCTGAGTCCTTAGAGTCATTACCGTTGTTGGACTGACATAGTTTCTTTAATGAATTATTTTTACATTCTGTACTGACTTTCTGTTCCATTCCATTCAAATCATACTAAAATATTTCCCTTCTACTTCTACAAAGACAAATGTGGCATAGATTGAAGGCTTTGAACAAAATTCCTCCACTTGTTTCAATAAGCTTCAAGTGATAAACGATTAATGTTGGATTATGCCGGAGAAAGAGAGTTAGAATCTTCACCCCAGCCAGCTGATCTCACAGCATAGAGGCAGCAGTGTTATTGGTAATCAGCACGCATCACCAGCCAGACACACACACACACACACACGCACACACACACATGCACTCGGCTGCGGTCTGTCACACAGACACCGCCTTTTCTCCTGATCATCAGTCAGTCTGACTGGGAGTCAGACCCCCAAAATAAAGCAGTGGTTTGTAGCTCCGGCTCTGAGGTGAAGGATGCCGCATGTAGAAGGGCAGAAATGAGCAGTGATGGACTAGAAGGTCAAGGCTAAGCTTTAGTCTTGGATGAACTAACTATTGACTCCAGGAAGATGAGGTGGTAGGATAAGGCAGAAGGCTATATATCACCATATATCATCCTACCTTTGAGTTCAACCTTAACAAAACCTGACTCAATTAACCTCATCTTTTCTAATGGACTTAGAGCCACTCTCCCCCTTTAGCTCATTCAAATCCGAGACGCTGGGCCTGTCCACAACAGCCACAGTGAAACGGATCAGCAGGCGGAATCTGAGCTTTGTGTGAGGTAAGGTGTTTTCCATCACAACTGTAACTGTAACTATCATGTTATAACAAGTAGTATCTGTCTTGTGGAAATATATGATGTGTTGTTTATTTTACTGATATACATCAGTTCATATTCTCCTGGTGCCAGCCCTTTAAAAATAAGTTGAAAAATGAACCTGGAGGGGTCCAGAAGCTTACCCTGGAGAAGGTTAATGTGGTCAGCACCCAAACCAATGCTGCAAAGAACTGGGTTGAGCTATAGATTTTTATGGACATTTTAGGTGCAAAAAATCTAAAGGAAAGGAATAAAATAAATAAATAAATAAATAAAGAAGCCTTTGTACTTTCACTGTAACACAGATACAGTAATGCTGATCAATGACACGCATGCCTTTAAGGACACGCTCTCCTATAGTCTTCCTATAGTCCACACATACACAAACACACATACTGAAAAGTAGAGGCTGTAGAACAGGGGTGGCCAACCAGTCAGAGACCAAGAGCCACAATTTTTACTGTGTTACCACAAAGAGCCACATCATACACATGGGCACACATGAACATCACCCATCCCTTCCTCACACACACACACACACACACACA
>JBBJLS010066487.1:0-12684 GCA_037577275.1 Bryconaethiops microstoma
GGGAGACTGCCCCCTGTGTTTAGGGAATGGAAGTCGCTTTGGATAAAAGCGTCTGATAAATGCCGTAAATGTAAATGTAAATGACACTAAAATGGCCACAATCAGCTCACCAATCTGCTTCTATTACACCAGCTGATCAGGATCTTACAGTGATAGCGGGACGCTAACTTTAACTCACAGCAGTGGAAACTCACCTTTAAATAGAAGGCAAAGGATTACAGCCCACCCACACCCACACACACACACACCCACACACACTCACTCGCTAATTTCCTAAAGACGACTTAAAGCATGACGTCACATTGAGTACAGTCACTGTGTGTGTGTGTGTGTGTGTGTGTGTGTGTGTGGGCTGTCATTCAGAGTTCACTGAGGTAAGATAGATATTTGAGGTGACTCCCTGTCCCACACACACACACACACACACTGAAGCAATCACTTCCACACTGCTGAGGTTTTTTATCCTAGATTGTAATTTTTTAGTGGAGAAACAGCAGGTTGTCCTGAAACCAAAAGCCACTGTTTGTGCAGCTGTTAAAACTGAACGACGAAACACACTTCAGGGCCCACTGTGGTGTCACACAAACAGAGTCGTGCCTCTCATATGTGCAAGTAAAGTGTGCAAAATGGTCCGGGTTCTTGTTTGAAGTTGGGGGGAGGGAGTGTTATGGGTGTACTTTGAACAACTTATAAGAATCACCAAATGAACTGTACAGTCTCCTGCACAGGCCGGTGAATCATGAAAAAAGTGGGTGTAATTCCCCTTTGGGTTGAGATCATTAGTAAGCATTACAGTCAGTCTGAGCATTAACTGAGCGCAAAGATGAATGTCACTGTTACGTCTCTAGAACGTGTGTTTGGAAGAACTGCCCGCAGTCCAACCATCCAGATTAGACTTTTTGGGAGGTTTAAGCAGATTTTGTGTGTTTTTTCGCACTGTCAGCAGTGTTGTCCCAAGTCGCCCTGGCACGAAGATCAAAACCCTGACCCTCAAATCCAAAGGTGCTTAAACCTAGCCAGCGTGGCCTGGAGGGCCTTCGGGTTCCTCGTGTTCTCTAAAGAGCAGCACTGAGAGAATAAAGGTCTCACTGATGATGCGGAACTGAAACTGGAGGAGAACTGAGACTTTTCCGCTCTGGAACAGAGGACAGAACCAGAAGTGTCTCGGACTGAGGAACCCGAGAGCCGACTGCCGTCTGTGCTCCTTAATTAGCCCATTACAGTAGCTAATCCTATCCAGATTCACCGTGGTCTGCGACCTAAAGTGGACCTGAAGTGACTGACCAGCTACAGACTGACCTGCTGCCACTCAGCCACCTCAACGGGACTTGAGTAGAAACAACAGTCCAACAGAAAAGGCCCGAGCCACACAGCTCTACCAGCACTCATTAGGCTGAATGGGATTATACAGTTATGGGGGAGGGGGAGGACCACCTTACCCACCCAGAGAAAGGGAGAGGACAGTTATACTGAGTGATGGGGGAGAGAGAGGACCACCCTTACCACCCAGAGAGAGAGAGAGGACAGTTATACTGAGTGATGGGGAGAGGGAGAACCACCCTACCCACCACAGAGAGAAAGGACAGTTACACTGAGTGATGGAGGAGAGAGAGAGAACCACCCACAACTGATCTTGTTGAGTGAAGCCCTGCAGTCTCTCTTTTAGAGAACCAAAAGTTGGCTCCAAATTAGAACCGATAAGAATACTGGGTACCTGATCTTATTCGGATTGAACAAGTATTAATACTAATATGATTAATGGATCAAATTATTAATATTAATTGGTTTTACTTATTTTACTCCTGTTGCTGCCGGGACGTTCTGAATGTTTAGAATGAAGATATTTAAATCTAAACATTTGTCTTCCTTTGTTTACATTTATGGAATCAAAGTGGGGAATCAATAAGAGCTGGAATGGGTTAGTCAGAATTGATCAAATTTCGTCTTCTTTGTGTTTTTGTTGCGCATTGCTTTGAGTTCTTGTTCTGTTTCTGCCCATAAACTTCATGTCCACTGTCCAACATGCCGCTGCGATTTGTGAAAATGCCCTTCACATTAATATTTCAGATGAAAGAGCTCCTGTTTTCCAGCCCAGCTTCTGTTGGCTTAAATAAATAACATTTATCCTCTGACAGCAGTCAGTTTCTTTTCTCTTCTCCACCGGATGTGAGAACTTAAAGAATGAGCACCTGTACTGACCTTTACACAAACACACCTTTTTTCCAAGATGACCAGATTTCAGAGTTTTTTAAATATTGATCTGAGTGATCTATCTGAAGTGTCTCCTTAATATTCCCCTTACAGTCTGAACTGGTGTACTCTTTATGTAAACTGAGCATTTTGAAGGGCTGTGGATTCGCCACCAGCTCATGTTAAACACACACATTTCTGTATTTGTGCTACAGTTGAGTATATTCATTAAAAAAATTATTTTCAAACAAAAAAGTGTCTAGAAGATGAGCGAGTCTCACAGATCTGCAGCGCTCTCAATCACTCACGCAAAAAAACATGAAATTAGCACTCAGGCGTGAGAGGAAGGGCCGCACCCTGCCCAGCATCACTGCTGTAATGAGTGTTGCTGAGAGAGTGAGTGAGTGAGTTAGTGTGTGTGTGTGTGTGTGTGTTTCTACATCCGAGATCTGGCTTCCCTAGAGGCCTGGAATCAGAAGCTCTTACACGCTGCCCGCAAACCGCCGGGCTTCCCCCTCAGCACTCAGAGAGAGGGAGAGAGAGATAGAGATAGGGAGAGAGGAGAAAGAGAGAGGGAGAGAGGAGAGAGAGAGAGAGAGAGAGAGAGAGAGAGAGAGAGGAGAGAGAGAGGAGAGAGGGGAATGAGAGAGAGGGGAATGAGAGAGAGAGAGAGAGAGAGAGAGGGGAATGAGAGAGAGAGAGAGAGAGAAAGGAGAGATGGAATGAGAGACAGAGTGAGGGAGAGAGAGAGAGAGAGAGAGAGAGACAGGAGAGAGGGGGATGACAGAGAGAGGGAGGGAGAGACCGAGTGAGAGAGAGAGAGAGGGAAATGAGAGAGCGAGAGAGAGACCCTCCCGACCACCAGGGGAGAGGAAGAGGGGGCTTTCTTTAGTCCTACTGAAAGGTCTGTAACCTACTTTATTTTTCACTATTAACCTTATTTTACGAACAAAAAACAAAACATTAATCTCTAGACCTTTTAAACCAGGACCTTCTCACTGTGAGGTGACTGCTCCATCAACATCAGAACATCATCCCCTCTCCTACTTAAATCAACTTTATTTATTAAACACTTTTTAACTCTGACATCCAAAAGAAAATTCACAGAATGTGGGTCAAAGGTTCTACTGCTAAAGCTGAGGGTGACCGAGGAGAACCTCCCTAAAGCTGAAGGAAGGAACTGCAGAAGAAATCAAGACTCAAAAGTGGAACCCATCCTCCTCTGGTGAACACTGTATACTCATACACACTGATGTGGTCTGGAGAGAACCTTTAGAACCTGCTCTTTCCACAGTTTCTCCATGCAATTCAAGAAAGCTCAGAATCAGGGACAATTCAGATATACAGTAACCCCCCACTTTCACAGGGATCAGAAGTCGCGGTTTCAGTCCATCACAGATTTTCGAATCTCACGTCTCTGAGTTCAGCTGACTGTGACGTCCGGGCTTCGTTCGCCACGCAGCGGTTACCAAGGCAATCAGAAACATGAATGGAATGAACCTCCGCTGCTCAGCGCCGCCCCAAACATAAACAACGAGGGTGAGGGGGTGTGGCGCACGAGACCTGGACGTCACAGTCTGGCGGGAGGTTTGAAGGTAGCCAATCCGAGAACGTTATTTATTTCTCCTTGCTGCAGATTGGCAGCTGCCCTGTGACGTTGCAGTCCAGAATTTCCTCTGTTGAGCGTCTTGAGTGTTCTGTGTTTTTTATTTTGTTCTTCTTAAAGCCCTGCATTTTTATTACTGTAAATTAAATTCAATTATTACTGTATTTACCTGCTTATACCAAAGAAAACGACAGCGAATACCAAAGAAAATGCGCATGCATTAATTATAGTACAGTCTATACAGGGGTAACATTCGTATTTACATTCTAGCATTGCAGTTCAGTGTAAACTGTACTGTATGAATATGGGTTTACCTTTATAATTTCTTTAAGGGTAATGAGTTTAAAATGAAACGAAAGTGTTTTGGGAGCATATTTGGGGGCATATTTAGGGTTTACACTATAAAAATATGCATTTTAGGCATTTTTTTAACCACATCACAACAACCTGGTTTTTCACTATACCTGGGTGCTCTTGGAACGTAACCCCCGCGAAAAGACCACAAGACCACATTAAACATACAAGAAAGTCTGGATCTCTGGAAGTAAAATCTAAAGAAATGAGGACTGCACTGTAACTTTGGAGTGACTTTGGTGTCACTGGTGATAAGTGACTTGACTCAGGGTCAGCAGTTAGGACCCGTCAATCCTCAGCGGCGCTGTAATTGGGCCTCGTTAAGCCTCCTTGTGCCTCCGGTGTGTTTGGGAGGGCTAAAAGAGTGAGCTAATCAGATAAATGGGCCAGTTCAGTGCTTATCGGATGTGAGGGAACACACTAATTGATTAATTGCCTTCAGCTACACGTGACCTCAGTGGTGCAGTGCTGCTGACCTGGCTAGGCTAAACCTGGAGCGATAGTTTTAGCGGGCCGCGGGGTTATGTGAGGCACTCGGGGATTAGCATCGGTCGCCTCGACTCGGGGGAGCAGCTGTGAACTCTTTCCTCACCGACTTCAGGGCTCTACATTAGCATTAGTGTGCGCCAGCAGCACAGTGCTAGCAGCTGTCTTATTTCTGAACGCTGAAAGTAAATATGATGTACATTATATTTATTATGAAACTGTTAATTATTCAATTATGGACATTGTCCATAAAAACACAATCTGCTAAATGCTTTACAAGCTTAGATATTTGTTAATCATTTACATGGTGTGTGACACATCTGAAAAACTGAAAAAGGCTTGTTATTTATTATTTTTACTCGTCTTAAGGGGGGCTTGGCATGTTTATGTCCCTAGAAAGACCCTTGAAGTGCCTATTTAAAATATTAACATTTTAACGTCAAACCATTGCCATGCTCAATTTACGCAATGATACTAAACACACAAATTTAATACCAAAAAACCCCCCCATTATTTTTAAGATTTGTCTGTCCAAGTTCTGTTTTCCACCCCATCACAATTTGTTTAGACAAAAGATAATATTCCAAAAAATAAATGAAACAGTTTTGCCCAAAATTAACCCTCCACCAGATGTTGTCGATCAGTGAAGACGTGTTTGAGTCCCAATATGTGACCATGAATGACAAATAAGGAGGAATCTGATCCCAGATCAGTCATGATTTGTGAACAGCAACCCTGGTGTCGTCTGAAACTGGCACCTGTAGAGCGGAAGTTCAGTTCATTTTTTCAGCTCACAGTGAGTCATACTGAGTCATAAACCACGCCCACAAGTCTGATCCACGTTAATGAAGAAGTTCAGTTCATTTTTACAGCTCAAAGTAAGTCATACTGTGTCCTAAACCACGTCCACAAGTCTGATCCACCTTAATGAGGGGGTTGAATGTGGTTTGAGGGTCCAGAGAAGTTTTGGGTTTGTGTTTACAGTAAAATATTTGAATGACTTTTTACTTCTTGTGTTAGTGACATTAGCCTTGTAGCTAAATTAAAGTCTACAGACATGAAAAATTTATACATTTGAACAGATTTGGACCTGATCTAGTGGAACAACTCTAAAGCTGTTTCTCACCTGAACTGAAGTTGAAGGCAAATTATATTAGAACAGGTGAACTAATGCAGCCAAACACAAAATCTATTCATTTTAAAACCCTGAAGTCTGGAAATGACTGTTTGATTTCAACATTCTTTTCAACATCTCTTATTCAGGGCTCCAGATGGGGACTAACATGGTTGCCAATGCAACTAGATTATTTATTTTGCGACTAGTTTTTTCATTTCAGTCGCCAATGGTGATCGTCCCTCACAACCAAGATAAGTTAAAATAAAAGTACAAGTAAAGTGACATCTCTTAATATGCAGATCCACTCAACCCAAATCTTCCATTTCTACTACACTATCACGTGATTAGTTATGGGAATTTCAGCTCTTTTTAATGAGTCGCATGATTTGGATCAGATCACCAAGAAGATCCGGCTTCTTTGGCTCCCAAACACAGACAAACAGGGTAGACGCTGCATTCTGCATTCCCAGTTCACACGATGTGTCAGCGCGTGTCCATACTGCGAGTATGCACAATAAGACTCAGAGAAAAAAAACTCAACCATTTTACTGTAGTTCTACGGGCTTAAGAAGTAACTTCTGAAAACATTTCACTCATTCCTCTCTCTCTCTCACACAAACACAGCATGGTTACTGTGTTATCACAGTAGTGGCGACGTATTAACAGAACAGAATTGTCTTACACAGCTTTATCCGTGTGTTGCCACTCTGTAATTTAAAAGTGTTCTGGCTGGCAATGTGGTGCAGCCTTAGTTCGTGGAAGACCAACACAACTAAAGACAAGAGCATTAAATGATGGTTGTCAATTCCAAACTGTGGCCCGGACAAACTGATAACATACACTGACTGCTTGCCCTGATGTTGACTGTCGGATAACACGCTCCGCTACTTTAACCACCTTGACTCAGAAGGAATCATTAAACCTCCACTGTGTTTTAATGACAGTAAGTGGTAACTCTGAACATCTGATGCCAGTTCAGCATCTGTTACTAAACTACCACGGCACACATTACAGGACAGCTTTCTCAAAAACCCTGGTAAGGCTGAACAATTGTTTTGATTATATTTGTCTATTATAAAATCCTGTATTATAGTGCTTACGTCTAGCCAAAACGTTGTTTAGAAGCTGACTTGAACACAGGGATGCTTTGCTTTGCTAGCTTAGCTAAGGTTAAGATAAACTGAGGTGTATTTCTTTAGGAAACCTCCCGAGTTTGAGAAAAGTTAACTAAAGAGCTAACAACAATCTTAATAGTTAGTGCCTACGTTTAGCCAAAACAGTGTTTGGAGGCTGATAAACACAGGAATGCAGAGCTTTGCTAGCTTAGCATGGCTTAGCTAAGGTTAAGATTTATAAAACGAGATTTTAAAATAGCCAAATATGTTCAAAACTATTGTTCAGCCTTACCTATGAAATGTAATCCCTAGGGAGCTGGTTTGGAGCATACAGTCCCATGTAGAACATGCATGAAGCATCTTTCTTTATCCACTACTTCACAGCAGTGCCTATCGCAATATGGTGGCAACGTTAATGTACGATGCAGCTGGTCATCTAGTCTAGTAATATTCTCTGTCTATGATCAATCTAGTAATATTCTCTGTCTATGATCAGTCTAGTAATATTCTATGTCTACGGTCAAAGTTACTTTTCTGTCAAAGAACTGAATGAGTCGGTTCTTTTAGTCAAAGAACCGACTTCGTTTGAAACGAGTCGCACGGCCTGGCAACCAGTTGCAGAGCGCATTCTAGAATATAGGAAAAATAAACATTAACTACACGAGAAACACTGTGTTTTACTTTGGCAACAATTTCTTGTCTTGTTTTAACGCTCTTTATATGGGGTAAGACTGGAGACAAAATGTGCCATCACATTTGACAGAGATTATGGCTCTTAAAAAAATACTTTGGCTCCCAAATATTTTGTGTTTAGGAGCCAATGGTTCCTAAGGTTTTTATTTTGTCTGGAGCCCTGCTTATTGTAATACTATAATACTATTGTAAATTATAATACTATGTGTGTAGCTGGAAGATTTCCAAAATGTTTAATATGTATGTTTGTGGATTTTTACAGGAAAAGAGACATTTTTAAAATGTTATAATTGCCCAAAAAGAAACATTTCTAAACGTTATAATTTTACAGGAAAAGAGACATTTCGAAAATGTTATAATTCCCCAAAAATTTCATTAATTTCTCTTTCATCTGGTGTAAAATGTGATTCTGTGGAGGCAGCGGGTCCCCATTACACCGTCCAGGATACAGAAACACAAGCAAAGTGAGTTCACGTTAAAAAGTAATCAGAGTGTTGTCAGAGGGCTGATTTCAGACCTGCACGTTTTAATGCCTTTTTTGACATAATCCGCACGAGCCTCCCCTCAGACGTCTAAATCACTCGGTCCCACATAATCCTGGATAAAACTCCGGATATTGTTTATGCTCAAAGACTTTGGCTTTAAATGAATAAATAAAGTGAATTGTGAATCCTTTAAGTTTCCCCTCCATTGTAACATAATTCACATCTAAAAATGAGGCGAAACGCCACGTCTGACAGCTCTAAAATGACGATCTGTACAGTTAAAGCTCATCTGAGCATTTAACAGGACACCATCAACATTTCTGAACATTTTAATGCTTTTATTCACAATCATAAAAGGCCAATAGTGAATACCACCATACCCACCCAGGGAGAGAGGACAGTTATACTGAGTGATAGGGGAGAGGGAGGACCACCCTACCTACCCAGAGAGAGACAAGACAGTTATACTGAGTGATGAGGGAGAAGGAGGACCACCCTACCTACCCAGAGAGAGAGGGTCCAGTACAGAATGGGGATGTAATGTAAATCGTTTTTTATGTGATTAGATGTGTAGTCTGAGCTCCTGGGGTTTGGCTGATGGTTCAGTTCTGACCTAAAGCTCACAGACACTCGTTAAAGTGTGAGTGGACCTGATGGGCAAGGGAGCAGATGGGAAATGGAGACTCTGGTCTTTTCCTGGGGTCTCTGGAGTTCCTTTCGGTTTCCTGCAGCTGCGGTCGAGTCTCAGACGCACCTAATGATCTTTTATGAGGCCCAGCAGCTTTTCTTCCACTTAATTCACCATCAGCCAGAAGGTGGACCTGAACTCCACAGCGCTGCTGGACTCAATTTCTGGCCCTTGTCCTGCTAAAGATTTTTTAATGCATGCGGTTCTGGCAATAAATCCCTTTAAAGCACCTCGAAGTGAATACAGACCCGGAACCGAGCGCCGCACCTACTCAGCAAACTGTTACTCCAGTTTAAACACAACCGCAAGACACAGACAGGATATCAGTGTCGCAATTTTACTCCTACATATTGTGATTGTGATGCCTTTCAAGATATTAAAGAGCCCAAATCATCGCTTTTCTGACATTAAAAAGCCTTAAAGTCTGTAAATATTGTTTCAAATCATACATTACTCCCTCTATCCATACAGTCCATATATGGAAAATAAGATACGAAAACAGTGTTTTCAAATCAGTTTTTGTGAATATTTCCACATCTGCTTATTCAGCCCACATTGATTTAGCCCCACCCATTCATACTGGAACTATAAGGAGCGTTTCAGCCCCAGGTTGTCTTTTGACTGAGCTGTAATACAGGGCAGCCATTCAGAAAAGAGATCATTTACATATATCAGCTTTAAAGGTGCATTAAGAGAAACAGTCATGTAAAAATGAATTATGATAAATTATTAAATCTTTTTGGTTCACAAACCCATCAAACATCAGATAAAAAATGAAACAGAAGGAAAGTGTAGAAAACGGGCCCTTTAAAAACACTTCAGCCAGTCAGTGCCTTCAAGACATCGATTCATCAGAACACCCAATAATTTTATGTTTCATTTCTGGTGGAACTACTGTGTAAAAGTTTAGTTTTTCTTCTCCTTTGCAGAACTTAAAGTGTCTTAAAGTGTAAAGCAGAGTATTTTTATCCGAAAGAAACCAGTTTAGATGCTACAGATTATGTATGAAAGTGAAATAAAATGTAACTGCTAGCATATGGCAACAGCGAGTGATGGAGGAAGTAAGTGAACACACTGCCACACAACTTAAAATTACAAATTGTTTAGTTTAACTACTATAACGTTTATGCTTTAAAATATTTACGTCTTGTTGCGTGCCCGGATGATTAATGTGGACAAGTTATAGCAGCACTCGAAAGACTGCAGTTTTTTGGTTAAAAATACCCTCTAAAAGATTTCTGTATTAATATTTGTATTAGACTGTAAGACTTTTCAGTAGGAAAGGTTGGGAAAACCGCATATTTTTAAGAAATCGTTGCATGATGTACAGGTGCAGCCTGTTTCCTGAGGGTTAATCCTGGACTGCATTTTCAGTGACGGGGCAAAGGCTTCCCTTCCTATCTAACTAACCCCCGCATAGTCGCAGCCCCCCCAGCCGGCGGGCGTTCCGCTGTATTTATCGACACTAAGCTCGTTAGGACACACACACCTCTCAAAGACCTGATTAGCACACTGGTCCTGAAAGCTCTCCAGTATACCGGCGACCTGCCGGTGACCTGGCAGTGAGAAGGACACGGCGAAGACCTCAGCACCCTTTAACTACACCTAAAGACTATTCTAAAATAAAGACTGAGGTGCGATAAAGATCCACATGTGCTTGTTTTAGTTTATATTTTCACTTACTGTTTTTTTTGTTCATATTTATACATTTACTTATACATTAAATAATACACTACAGGCCAGACGTTTGGGCCCACCCTTGGATTTAAAAAAAAAATTACAATCCACTGCTTTTTCAGTTACAAGAAAACAATAGAAATACTTAATATAGATGTAACTGACTGGTTTTGAAGTGTAACAATATACACTGTAAGGGCAGTTTAATGCATGTGAAACTTGCCTTTATCACAGATTCAATACATCCTTTCAGCAACTTTCGGAAACAACTTGTGCCCAAACCCTCCCAGCATCTTTTCAAGCATAAATAGTTCGGTTTGATTTTCTGGAGCTCATTTGGAACTTGTGGGTCCAGCTCCTTCCTGCAGCTCAGTGGGAGAAAGCTCTGGAGACTGGGGAGGACGAGACATCACTCTAAACTTTCTGCTTTTCTCTGGATTGGAGAGAAGTTTGGAACAGTTTTGAAGATGTTTGGGATCTTTATCCCGTGGAAAAATGACATTGAAGGAATTGACACACATACGAACAGATTTGGGAGCAGCATTTCTGCAGAGACTCCTTCAGTAAAGAGTCCTGGAATAGAACTGCTGCTGTTCACCATCTGACACACACACACACACACACACACACTGGTTAGACCATTTGACACACACACCCACACACACTTGTTGGACCGTCGCTGACATTCAAAGTCCATATCTAGAACCTCCAGAAGGACTAGAGATATGTTCTCCCTCCTGAGACCGCCCACATTAGATCAGACCGTGATTGGCTGATTCCTCTTCCTAATGATGTTCGTGGTTAATTTGACACTGCAGGACTTCAGTCTAGCTCCTGAAGGCCTGACAAATGCGAGAGCTCGCTTGGATACTTCTACCAAAATACCACAGAGGAACAACCTGACCGGATCATTTTTTGTTGGAAATTTTAAAGATTTAAGCCCAAACAGAACTGCAGAGCTTACAGAATGTATACACAAGCTCTCAAGGAACACTACTAAATACTAATAGTAATATAACTCTCTTTTTTCAAGTGTGTGGTTGTATCTTTTCACATTCTGGCACATTTTATTTGGATGAACTGTGGTCATTTCGCTCTGTCTGTTAATTAATCTTCTTTTTGCAACCTGGAAATCTCCTTTAAGTTCATAACGACTGTGATGGTTCTCTAGTAACTCGATTAGCTCCATCAGTCAGGTTCTGCTCCACAGCCCCACCGGCCCACTCACACACACTACTGAGGAGTGCTGGTGCCAGGAAAACAGAACAAAAAGGGGTGTGTGTGTGTGTGTGTGTGTGTGTGGAGAATTCTTCAGCTCTTCACTGAGAATGAGATGGAGATGATTAAGAAAAGTGATTAGACGTCCATGGCCTTATTATGAACTAAATCACTTCTTTGTCGTCAAATTGCAAAAGGCTTCGGATCTAATAACGTGGAAAAATCTCACTGCTTTCACACACTCCACTTCACACACTCCACCACTTCCTCTGGCCCGGAAGATGGATTTAAGGACACGAAAACGGACTGAACGTTTTTACCAAATGCCCTGGGGAGGGTTGAGTGTTTCCACCAGACACTAAAACTCCTTTTGCTTCTACAGAAAAAACATGAATGAGTATAAAATTACACAATAACTCCAATTTTTTTACAGTTCTACCATTTGCTGTCATGCTCCAGGCTTCCACACTAAAATTCAACACGTTTCTTTGTGAATTGTTCTTCTATTCACTCTGGTTGCGCAGTTTCAGGTCAGTGGTGATACAGACAGTGACGGCCTGACATCTCTGTGATGTAGTAAATGTATCTATTTCTTAAAATAAAGACGTACATTTTCTAAATATCTCCTCGTCAGCAAGACGAGGACCTCCTCAATGCTGGTGTGACTCGTTTGACTTTGAGTCGTTCGACAGGATGATCACGTTTGTTGTGCAACAGCACGAGCTGTGGTTGCTATGGTTACAGTGCCACAGTAGTGATGAACAAATAAGTGAGAAGATAAGTTCTGGATAGACGGTGTATTCCTGAGGGACTGAGTGTGTGTGTGTGAGTGTGAGTGAGAGGGTGAGTTTAGTGTGGTGTAGTTCCTGAAGGACTGAGTGTGTGTGTGAGTGTGTGTGCGTGCGTGTGCGCGCGTGCACGTGTGTGTGTGTGTGTGTGTATGTGTGAGGGTGAGTTTAATGTGGTTTGGTTCCTGAAGGACTGAGTATGTGTGTGAGTGTGTGTGTGTGTGGGGTTGAGTTTAGTGTGGTTTAGTTCCTGAAGGACTGTGCGTG
>JBBJLS010066498.1:0-12684 GCA_037577275.1 Bryconaethiops microstoma
ACTGATAACGAGTTCAAACAGGTGCCATTAATACAGGTAACGAGTGGAGGACAGAGGAGCCTCTTACAGAAGAAGTTCCTGTTCTGTGAGAGCCAGAAATCTTGCTTGTTTATAGGTGACCAAATACTTTTTTTCCACCATAATTTGCAAATAAATTCTGATTTTCTGGATTTTTTTTCTCATCAGACAATGTGAGTTTCTGGATTTTTCTTTCATAGTTGAGGTTTACCTATGATGAAAACTATAGGCATCTCACATTTTTTTAAGTGGGAGAACTTGCACAATTGGTGGCTGACTAAATACTTTTTTGCCCCACTGTATGTCAGATTCCACAAATACAGTGATTAAAATGCACAAAATTGTGTTATTCATACAAATATATTAATGTCATCAAGTACACTTTTGGAAGTTCTTGAATGCAGTGTAACGTAACCTGTTACAAATTTAAGTTTAGTCAACTCGTCATCAAACACTGCAATTTGGTGCAAGTCAGTTCATGTTGGGAATCCAACCCAGAGCTTAATAGAAAACAAATGGCTATAAATACAACAAACCAGTTACAGTGCTGTTACCTGTTGCGAACTTCTTTCAGCAGACATCTCTCTTTGTCGTAGCTAAACTCTCCACCGAAGGAGCGATGCAGGTTCGCTATGTCAGCGTGAGTAGCCACCAACACCACATGAAGTGGATTCCTTATCTTGCCTCCAAACGCTGCCAACACAGCAGAGCGCCATTCGTAAATCACAGGACTCTCCATTTATACAAGCTGTCCAATTAACGTGAAACATTCAGCGCCTTGTCTGGCAGCTTATCGAGCCTGAACTGATGAAGCGCCCACAACTGAAGTTTTCACCACACGCCTGCTACTGTACTTACACAAACTAAAGTCATCAAATTAACTGAAAGGTAAAGTAAGCTCACGACTAGGGATGGCTAGAAAATGCAGTAGGGATCCTTTCTAGACGTTCTGAGTATTAAAAAAAAAAAAAGACTGTAACGATATTTTGTTTTAATATAATGTCAAGCAAGCACTGAAGCAGTAGGCTTATTTCATTGTTATGTTTTGGTTGGAAACACCCAAAGGAAAATATCCATTCAAGACTTGTTTTGTCTGTGGTTTGTAAGTACCATCCCTCTTCCATTGGTTAAGATGTCAGAAGGATTACCAAAGGCGTTTCACGCTACCAGCATAGTTAAAAAATGACAGAGAAATCACTGATCAGGATTTGATTTATAAGTGGCTGTGTGACCACAGCGTTTCAGTCAGTTGTTAGACTTTTAATGCATTCCAATAAGTGCCACTTACATCCTGACATCTATTAGGTTATGACTGCTTCCAGACTCTCTGTGTACTCATCACTTTGCCTTCTGTTTGCATGCTTTGTAAGAGCATCTGCTAAATGACTATAAGAGTTGCATCTTTCAGTGATCTAATAGAGGGCAGACACAACTGAAACAGTTTTTGTTCCATGTTAAAAGAAGGTGAAGGTTTTATGAATATACTAATGGGTGAATATTAACAAAGACAGTTTCCTTCCAACATTTAAGAAATCAATATTATTCTTATTATGTATTGTTACTGTAAATGTAATTCATTATTTAACAATGTAAATAGTTTATGTAATTAGTTTGTTGACCACATTTAACCTATATGGCAAAATTACAGCACCTTTTAATATCCAAGAGTCATAAATAGGGTTACACAAACACACACACACACACACACACACACACACACACACACACACAGAAACACACACAGAAACACACACAGAAACACACACACACACACACACACACAGAAACACATATCCACAAGGGTTGTGTATTTTCAATACATATCAGTCATCAAACACTACATCTGATTAATCGGATTTAGTTTTTAATAGCTGGATGTCATTTCAGCACAACCAACACTAAAAATACATATAAATAACCAACCGCATGCTATGTGAGAAACCTTGTTTTCCCACTTTTATATAAACATAAAATATCAGCTCAAGAGTACTCAACTTCAGTGTATTTAAGGTAATCCATTCCTCACGCACACGTATGCACACACACACACACTTCAGGAGGTCTTACCTAAAGCCCATAAACTCACAGCTAGAGGATTTTGCGCTCTCGTCTCTCCTCTGTAGTTGGCACTATGCTTGCTTGCCCAGGGAAAAGGGCTACTTAGTAAACTGATGGGTCAAGCTGATGAACCAGGTTTGTGATCCCACAAAGACTAGAGCTGCATGACACAGACAAAATACATATTGCGATTATAATTTTAGACTGCAGTTGTGCCTCGCAATGTACTAAAAACATAGTCAATTCTTGATGTATGTCTGGCCTGTATTATTTTGACCACAATTATGTACAAAGACATATGTTTAAGACTCATGCAGAGCATCTAAGACTGTTCAGAATGCTTATAGTATTAAGGTAATAAGCAGTGTGACTTATGAATGAACAGAGGTTATTTGCATATTTCAGACTTAGCCAGTTGCAAAAGCCAGTGCTGTTACCTATTAACAACATATTGTGTAGCTCGCACAGAGACAAGAGCAAAGCTGAGACTGCCCATTAACTTACTGCTTAACAGACACACAAAAGATCATTCATTTCAGTGTATTTATGTATCACAGCAATTATAATAGTATTGTGAATGTGTTCTATTGGCATGACACACGCTAACACTCTCCCAGCACACACCTTCTCAACAGACAACACACTTTCTCAAACAGGTTTATTACATTTTGGATTTCTTATAGTACTTGTCTTTATGTTCGCTAGAACAAAAACCTTGAGAAAACATACACAACTAACTGACTATTCTAATTAAGCCAAAACACAGCCAAATTGTTAAGATACTGCTGCAATGATGGATGCTACAGATACTCACACACATTGAAAAAACTTTAAAAAATGAATGTTTTTTTTTTCAGACCCATCATGTTTAAAAATGGAACAAAGGAAAAGTGTGCAACTTAACCAGTCGACCCAAAGCTTTCCAAACAGCCCCTATGTCTTTCCACAACACATATCAATACCCAAGCTATATATATATATATATATATATATATGGCTGAGATCTAGACCAAGATCTAGATCACTCCCTCCAAATGGACATACCTGTTTAAGACAATACTTGCACCATGCGATTAAGTAGTCTGGGGGTATGGCATGACCACATGTTCCTGAAGACAGAAAATACTTTCAGTAAACTGATGTGGAACCAATAAAATTGAGCAACACATGTAAATAAGGGCCATTATTTTTTTATTTAGGCTGAAAGGGTTAAGCAATTCATTTCAAATCCACTTACTCATTTTCACGTGTCCAGGTGGGCATTCATCTGACTTTCTATTTCGTTCGTCTTTCGGAATATCTTTATTTTACGAGGGGAAAAAAATGACATATAGATAGTTAAATTCTACATTTAGTTTCCTTGTTCCCAGTCACTTTCGGTTTTACTTTGTGAACCGTTTGAGTAACCCATTTTGCCTTTAATTAGCTCGAACCACTAAATGCGTAAATTATATATATTTAAAAAAAGTTTATATTCTGAAATAAATAAACAAGCACACAGTTCACAACACCGAATACTTACTCAGATTACGAAAAATGAGTAATGGTGTACTGTCTTCTAAGTGTATTTCCTCTTCCTCCGGGTTTGACATTTCTCAGATACAATTCTAAAAGCAGGTTTTAAATGTCCCACGTTGAACCCGTTTCAAAATACTGGTTTTATTCGTATCGACCGAAAAAAGACGCTCCTGATGCACTGAGAGACTGGAAACTGAACTGCTTCCTTTCTCCCAGTCACACACGCACGCGCGCACGCGCACGCGCACGTGCACACACACACAAAGAAAGCTTACTCCCCAACTGACACTGTAAATACGCTGTATTTCTAACTTTAAAGACTGCTGCTGGAATACAGCAAGTCATAATATTGTATTCACTCACACTATTACTGTTACTGCTACTGTGGACTGCACTGTGTGTTGGCCTGTATATTATTGCTTGCTCTTGTGTTTTTTGCACTCTCTTTGTGTAAACTTGTGTAGTTTTGTGATGTTTCTGTTCTTTGAGTCGCACCCTGGTCCCGGAGGAAGGTTTTTCTTCATTTCACTGAATAAATGGCTGTAATGACAATAAATACACGATGTAGACAAAAGTATTGGGACACCCGATCATTACACCAACAGGGACTTTAATGACGTTGCATTCTTCTGGGTGGTGGTGGCCTAGTGTGTTGGATAATTGCCGCTGGCCCAAAAGGTAATGGGTTCGAATTTTACCTTCAAAAACCACCACTGGGTTCCTAAGCAAGACCCGTAATCCCAAATTGCTCCAGGGAGACATCACAGTAGTTAGGTAATGGAAGTCGCTTTGGGAAAAAAGCGTCTGCTAAATGCTGTAAAATGTAATACATAGACTTTAATACGAGGTGCTCCCTTTGCAGCTATAACAGCTTTCGCTCTCATTGGAAAGCTTTCCACGAGATTCTGGAGTGGGAATTTATGCCCATTCAATAATTCTGTAGAGCATTTATGATGTCAGGCACTGATGTTGGACGAGATTACCTGGCTCGCAATCTCCATTTCAGTTCATCCCAAAGGCGTTGGATGGGGTTGAGGTCAGGTCCCTGTGCGGACCAGTCAAGTTCTTCCACACCGAACTCATCCAACCATGTTTTTATGAAATTTGCTTTGTTCACTGGGGCACAGTCATGCTGGAATAGAAAATGTTTTTCCCCCAAACTGTGTCCACAAAGGTGGAAGCATGATGTTGTCCAAATTGTCTGGGTATGCTGAAGAATTAAGATTGTCCCTATACTTTTGTCCACATAGTGCATCAACTTGACTAGACGTGGAAAAACGAATCCGCTACACTGTAGTTTGTCCATTTTGTCTCTCCGTCCATGCGTCTGTTCAAGTATGGCGGCGCTCAGGGGCAGAGGGGTGTCTGGTGGTCTGACGGCGTGTTTCTTCAAACAGACACATTTGACGAACATTTCTTCGCTGCCCACCGTGTCGACCCGGAACGGGGTGGGTCGGGTTTGTTTTCTTTGGCCTGTAATGTGTGTTTTGTTTGCCGGGGCTCGGGAAAAGCTCGTTTGGCTGAAAGTCCTTGCTGTGTTCGGTCAGAGTCTCTGAACACACATTTACTCAGCTGCTGGTCTGACATTTTACAGCTATCAAAACGACTCACTTCACTTCCGAAATCATTCCCTGTTACTCTAAAATAATAACGTTAATCTTGAACATTTTCATCCTTAAATAATTTATAAAGGGCACTCGTGGTTGTCTTGGTGTCTTAGCTTTATGTCCTAAAAGCTTTTTTTCTCAAGGTAAAAGCTTTTTTTTTTTTACATCATCTCCAGACTCCTTTTTATTCCTTTGTAATTAAACAGATGGTTTTGTTACTGTACCATACTCCCCAAGTCAAAGTGGAGGTGGGTTTACATCAGTGATCAGCTCTGAGCCCTTTCTTGTTTGCTATCGTGATTGATAGGTTGACAGCCGAGATCAGACAGGAATCCCCATGAACTATGTTGTTTGCAGATGACATTGTGATCTGTAGTGAGAGTAAAGAGGAGTTGAGGAGACCATGGAAAGATGGAGAAATGCTCTGGAATGGAGGTCAGTAGGATTAAGACAGAATACCTGTGCGTGAATGAGAAGTGGAGTGGTGAGGATGCAGGGAGGAGAGCTGGTGAAGGTAGAGGAGTTCCTATATTTGGTATTGGTAGTCCAGAGTAACAGGAAGTGTGAAAGAGAGGTAGAGAAGAGTGACAGGAGTTATTTGTGACGGGCAGGTATCAGCAAGAGTGAAAGGAGGATGGAGAGGAACAGGAATTAGTTTATTAGAGGGACAGTTCGAGTTGAACAGTTGATCTGCTATGGTGACCCCTAATCTGGAGCAGCCAAAAGTAGAAGAAGAAGCAACTGTTACTGTACTTTAAAGACTGATGCATGTAAATGATCTTCGGTCTGACTGGTTGCCCTCTGTGTAAATGGACAGTTTTCACAGTTCAGTTTACATGTATAGACCAAAGGGACTGGAGAGTGAATGAGACATTTAAAACTGTGTTTACATTCTACATCAACATTCTTTAAAAGTGTAGAGCATTTAGTTTTTTCTAGTAAAGGTCTAGTATAGGGTACAATATGAGAGAACTGTTTGTGGCCTATCTTGTGAGCTAGGCCACAAACATTTATAATGGTAGTTAAATGGTAGAATGTGCTGCAGAAAGAATTTCCCAGCTACAGATAGTTCAAACCAGAATGAATTGGACTCTACATTCTATAGGAGAATTAATCGTGTCTGAAGAGTGTTTTCATTTTAATGCCTCCTGAGTGTTATTGGCCACTGCAGTTAAACACTCAGACACAGTTATTATTTATCTTAATTCACATCATCAGCATCATTTTTATTGACTGTTTATTTCTGTAAGGAAATTTCTGGTTTGCATCATATAAAACTGTTTTTCAAAAGAGTTTCCAACTTGTGTGTGTAAGTGTGCCTGAATAAAGGTATGTCTATAAATACATTCACTCATGAATTATGAATGTGTCCATGAATTAACATCTGTCGTCTTTTCTACCCCAGGGACAGTATTTTGAACAGAGATCACATCTTCACACAGTCAGAAGAAATGGGGGTCCTTTTATCCACGCTTTCGTTGGATGTCATAACCATGGACGGTTACTTCTGGTCAGTGCAGTGGCGGTCCGCCATAGCAGCTTACAGGTGTGTTGAGAGTAGCTGTAGCTTCATTGTAATATGAAGCATTTTTGTCTAGTTTTTCTATTTTTGTGGGGGCGTTTGTACTGCTGCGAGATTGAATGTTAACACATCTTCTCCCCCTGTAAAGAATAACAGACATTCCTTTACGTCTCTGTTTCTTTGTGTGTTTTTAACAAATTTCTTAATTCTGTACTTCCTGTCAGATGGCAGGTGAAACAGTGCTTGCTGTCAACCCAACAGCAGAGGCCTTACTGTCTGATCCAGTAACTGATCCAGTGTCTGCTCCAGTGTCTGCTCCAGTGTCTTCAGTGTCTGCTCCAGTGTCTGTCCCTGTCGTCGACCCCACACCTGTCATCACACAGCCGGTCACAGAACAAGTGACTGAGGCACCTGTCATGGTAGCAGACGTCTTGCAGGGAGCAGGGGCAGAGCTCAGCCTAGCAGAATTGGGACTTGGCAGCTATACGCCTGTTGGCATGATTCAGAACTTACTGGAATACATGCACGTTGGCATTGGGCTGCCATGGTGGGGCGCCATCGTTGCAGGTAGGTCAAAGAGGAGGAATTAGCTCCTCTTTTAATTAATTACATCAGTGGCTTCCAATCCTTGTACGACTGCCCTGTACGTAGGGCTTTCCCTGCTCTAACACATCCACAACTCAGGCAGGACAAGTTTATTTTACTAGTTTATTATTGGGGTGTTGGGAGCAAGGGAAACTGTAAAGTGCCAGGGATGTGGAACTGTAGGATCAAGAGTGAGAACTGAAGTTCACTGGTTTCTTTGCTCATTTATTTGGACCTTTTTTTGTTTAATTCTCAGGCACCATCATAGCTCGCTGTATGGTGTTTCCGGTCATTGTAAAGGGCCAGAGGGAGGCAGTCAAGTTGAACAACGTCCTCCCAGAGATGACCAAACTCACCAACCGAATGAACGAGGCCAAACAGAGTGGCAACAAGTTTGAGTGTAAGTACACTTTTGGAGTGTATCTCTCATTACAGCTGTATCCTTATCTTCCTTTGGATCTGGAAACGGAATAGTGGATTAGACATAGATCAGCAGCAAAGCTATTTTCACTTTGCTATGTACCACAGCTTTTTGGAGTTAAACGGAGCTAATGATGAATATTAGCTCAAAGTGCAGACTTCAAGTCTTTAAACTGCTGCAAAAAATCTCCTATTTTCACTACTTGAGTTATAATTTCTGCAGCACCTGTGTTTCTGCTGTGTTTTTGACTGGTTGATAGTTAGAAGATCACTGAAGTGTTCTGCTTTAAAAGAGCATTGCAAGAAATGAGGGATAGAGCAACCCACTGTGGTACGTTAGAGCAACATGAAATTGCAGAGCTTTACAGCATTTGGCAGACACTCTTATCTAAAGAGAAATACATGGCGGCTTTGTTGTCCATAAAGAAAACATGTCACTCACATAACTAAATCCAAACTTCAATGAAGAGCTGCTAGTACACTAATTCTCCCAGAGATTATGTTTATACTCTGCTTGGGCTCTATCAGATAACGCAGAGAAGACATAGAAGTCGTTTCTTTTATTTTCATACAACACTATAAAAAGGTTACTTGACCTTATTATTCTAATAAAGAATGTGTGGAATGTGCACTGTACCACTGTGAAAATAAATAAATCTAATAACAACTGTATAGTAAGTCAATAAGTTCTGTAAAAAACTGTAGGCTAAACTGTAGGCTAAAACATCTAATGTATCAGTCTGGAATGTTGCATTATGTATGAATTTGCTGAAAAGACATGCAAGGATTATACATTTAAAACATTTATCCATGTTTTTCAGCCCATCATGTTTGAATAAAATTAAAACATTGTTTGTGTGTGTGTAATGCTATATATTGAATGAACAAAACTTGCAGCCGCCATGTAAATTCTCATTTTAAAATTCTGGAACCTACAGACATCTTCAGAATCCTCTTGTAGGGCTGTATTACCCTCAGTTAAACTGATGTTCACCAGAGCTCACCAGTTTATTCTTTCTTTTAAAAAAAAAGTACCAAATAATTGATTTGGCCCCTTTAATGCTTTTTTCTATCTTGCTCATGGATTTCATATAAAAAATATTTAAAAAAATTACAAAATATACACAGTCTGCTTATTTGTAAGCGATTGACATACCTGGTCCTGGAGCAGTTGAGCGACCAGTTGTTGAATTTTTCTTGAGCCCCTAAAACTGGGGGTTATGTTTGCAAATTATTATTCCTGCACCCTTTATCTGTTTTGGATGTAAATACTTTCGAATTAAATCTGGAAGTCAACACTTCAAACTCATTATTCATAACTCCAACATTCTGTGGTAGACAGCTAAAGTAACAATAACTTCTCAATGTCCAAATACTTATGGACCTGACTGTATATTCTGGCTATGCTAAGCATGACTGTGGTTTGTCATTATCCAAATTCTTAACTGCACTTAGTTTAACATGGTTAGTAGAAGCAGCATCACTTATCACAAGAATCATTGTTTGTCTAATGAAGTTTATTATTGGTTATTGCTGTATTTAAAATAAAAAGTGCTTTTTGTCTCATTCAGTCTCAAAGGCATATACTGACATGATGATGTTCCAGAAGAAGCATGATGTGAACCCTCTTCGTGGGTTCCTGGTGCCTTTGGTCCAGGTCAGAATGGAATTCTTCATGTTATCACTATATTATGCTATATTAACATTGATATTTACTTTACTATTGATATTATTATAGTTGTCCTATATCAATACTATTACTCATACTATTACTATAACATTCTTATGTGTGCCACCACAGATTGCTGTTTAACATGGTTTATGCTTTTATCTCATTTAGTATGTGTGTTTTTTTTTTCTTTTCAGGCACCAATTTTTATCTCATTCTTCATTGCCTTGCGTAAAATGTCCTATCTGCCTGTGCCCAGCATGCAGACTGGAGGACTGTGGTGGTTCACAGACCTTACTGCAGCAGATCCATATTTTATCCTTCCACTTGCTGTCACTGGGACAATGTTTGCAATTATTGAGGTAATTCAAGAACATCTGATGAAGCTGAGTTCATTTTTTTGGTCTCAATATCAAATAAAGGATAATTATACAATTTCAGATGTTTCAATATGTTTGCATAACAGATGCAACTTTATAAATGCATTCTAAAGTGTAAGATTTTGTCAAAAAGTGAGGTTTGTTAGATGCCTTGAAATAATAAATATCTTTCCAGAATAAATCATTAATTGATTAAAACACAACTGCCTTCTTCTCTAAACCATTTCTCCAACTTTTAGTTGGGAGCAGAGTCTGGTGTGGACAACCCTAATCTTAGAGCAATGAAGACTGTCTTCAGAATCATGCCATTTGTCATCTTGCCTATGACTATTAACTTCCCTACGGTCAGTGTTTCTTTTTTTCCCCTCATTCTGTTGTGCTTTTTTTCTTCCTGACTCCTGTAAGTGTAACACCATCTGTGTATTTTTTCCACAGGCAGTCTTTACCTACTGGATGACCTCAAACCTATTCTCTCTGGGTCAGGTGGCCCTGCTGAAGCATCCTGCCTTAAGGCGGAAGTTTCGCATCCCTGAGCGCATCACTCACCCTGTATCTGCGCTACCCCCCAATGAGGGCTTCATCCAGACCATCAAGAAGGGTTTGTCGTAGCTCCATTTATTTCGGTCTATTTTCCCCTTTAAGTTTTTTTTTTTAGTCATTTCGAGTGTGTGTATTTATGTGTTGTCTGTCCCTTCTTGCCAGTATAAAAATCTCGTCCATTGTCAATAATCAGTATTTTCATGCCTGTAGATGCAAATACATTTGGTATTTATTGTATTTAAGCATAAATATAAATATGGAGAATAACACCAGTGATATTACATACTGATTCACATCGATTTTAAGTTTTTGTGGGTAGCAGCATCACTCTTATTAAGCCCTTTTAATTATGCTAAAAGCTCCCCCTTAGTGGAAAATCCTCAACAAAGTTTCGTCAAACATAAATTAAACAGCAATGCCTGGGATGAAATGTAAATTGAAATTTTTTAAACAAAAATTGTTGAAGCAAAAATTACTTGAAATGGAAATAATGCTATTGTAGTACATGCTAATGTCTGTTGCAACATGTTTATTATATTATTTTTTTTTTTCCAATGTGTTTCTCATAGGTTGGAAGAATGCCCAGTTGGCTCACCAGCTGGAGGAAAGAGAGAAGAGGATTAAGGGTCACCTCGACATGGCAGCCAAAGGTAAACACGGAATGCATGTTACTGAGAGAATGTGGTTACCTGTTTTATTTATAGATTTGTTTTTGCTTATTTATTGATTGATTTGTCTAACTTTTTCCCAACTCCTTATAAATACCTCCTTTAGGCCCCCTGAGGCAGACTTTTACCCACAATCCCCTGCAGCAGTCATCAGCACCAGTATTGAGCACAAAATTGTCCAGTTCCAAGCAAGGAAACCATCCAAAGGGTGGAAAGAAGAGGCCCTGGGAGGAGACGATAGGCTAACAGCTGCCTAGCAGACAGTTTGTAGTCTAATTTGTATATATTTATGAAGAGACTGAGGATTAGAAAGAGGGAGAGGATAATGAGTGTTGGGATGGAAGTTACTAAGCTAAGTATACTGTCATACCAATCCTATTAAAGATGAAGTTTATCACTTCATTTGCTTCTTTTTTCCACCTCTATAAAAGCTAATGAATCTGGTTGATTGATGAAAAAGGCTGACTGATGAAAAAACACACACATAATCAGGTTTCCATTTTATTTGCTATCTTTAGTGCATAAATATTCCATAAACTAAATGTAATACACAAATGTGAAACATATCCTCAGTCCAAACCATATTATTTTTCTTTCACTGAGAGTGTACACATTTCTTCTTAACCAGCTAGTCTTTAACTGCCTTATTTTTTGCAAGAGAAGATGACCAGGACAACCAACCAAAATATTCCAGTACTAAAATTACTTAGGTTTGGTCATAGATAATAAATGGAGACACTAGGAAAAATATATATATATATATAATTCTAACTAATATTTCTGTGATGTTTTACCAATTTACATATATTGATGCATTTAATACTTCATAATGAAGTGTAAAGATGTACATTAACTGCACTTCAAATTTACCTTTCCTCAAGGTACCTAGATTTTTTTTTCCTTTAACATACATAAAAATCTGCATTTTTAAATATAAGGCTTGTGTTTTAGCCCTTCTTTGCTGGCAGCTATAAATGTTAAAAAAAATTGTTCTTAAGAATTTTTGGCAATATCACAAATACCTCTGTACATTTAATAGCTGTATAAATATAACAGACCTAGAAACACTGGACTCTCATAGCCTGTACAGTCTAGTGTTATCAGTGCTATTGTTTAATTGGTTTAGCCCCTTCTGGGGTTCATATATTCCCCTTTTTAAAATGAAAGCACATTTGTCCAATCTTGCTCATGAAGGGTTTCTGCCCTACAGAGTTTGATTCCCTACAAAGGCAAATACGGCTGATTTAGAACTATGGTGCCTAACCTTGGGCGTGGAAGGCCCCCTGCTCTGCATATTTTGGTGTTTTCCCTGCTCCTAATACACCTGATTTAACTAACGACTTACTTTCACATGCTTTTCTTGGGCTGATGTGGGTGTGTTAGATCAGGGAAAACACTGGGCAGAGGGGGCTCTAGGACCAGGGTTGCTAAACACTAATCTAGATTATTTGATTTACACATTTCATTGTTAGAACTAGGTGTGTTCAGTCTGGGGCTGAAAGCAGGGTAAAATATCCCCAAAAAGCACTGCTGGGCAGCGCTGTACTAAAAAGCCCTTTAATCCTAATCTATCAGAACTTTGAACAATCAAAAACAAGTGAGAAAATACATAAATACAGTCATGGACAAAATTATTGGCACCCTTTCAAAATTGTGGATAAATAAGATTGTTTCAAGCATGTGATGCTCCTTTAAACTC